>CM076583.1:117145358-117381916 GCA_034641835.2 Pinus albicaulis | reverse complement strand
TTACTAATGACATGAAATTAACATTGTTCTGCTGCTAATTTGCTTTTCTTAGTTTCTGTTTAATTTCAATACTGCTTTGTTTAATTCAGTTTTGCTCATTTGTTTCAGTAGTTATATTTAGATATATTAAATTTCTCATAACATCTTCAGTTGCCTCCGAAAGCCACAGCTGGACTGATGGTGAGGGATTGAATTATGGATGTGTAGTTTGATATTAGTTTCCTTTCCGCAAGTTAGATATATTAAATTGCTCATAACATCTTCAGTTGCCTCCGAAAGCCACAGCTGGACTGATGGTGAGGGATTGAATTATGGATGTGTAGTTTGATATTAGTTTCCTTTCTGCAAGTTAGAAATATTAAATTGTGCATGACATCTTCAGTTACCTCCAAAAGCCACAGCTGGACTGATGGTGAGGAACTGAATTATGAATGTGTGGTTTGATATTAGTTTACTTTCTGTAAGCTAGATATCAGTTACTCAAGTTGTTTATGGTTACTTCCGAAAATCGTAGATGGACTAATGATGAGGGATCAGAAGACAAGTTGATGTAATTTGATTTAGATTTACTTTATTGCAACTTTTGGATTTCTTTCAGCATAGTTTCTTTTGTGTTTAGTCAGCAGCAAGAATAGTTTGGTTTCATGCTCACTAGGTCACTGTTTTGATTTATTAGACTAGCAACACCTTTTCATTTCAGCAGCACATTTTCATTTTCTTTCAAGTTTTGTCATTGTATGTTTCAAATTCTTTTTTTTCAGTTTCAAGTTGGTAAATCATTATAGAGGATATTATTTCCTTGAACAAACATAACCATACTTGTTTCCATTTTAGAATTTCCATCTCACCTTAGAAAACCAAAAACGACAAAAAGTTAAGAAAAAGTTTATCTTGTACATATAGTGCGCCGCACTTCATCAGCTTACGAATCCCGGATTGACAAATTAAATGCAGCAATTTAGGACACACTAAATTGACCAAACATTTTGGCGCCGTTGCCGGGGAAGTGTAACTAGGTAGCCAATTTCTTAAAAAAAAAAAATCATAAAAGAAGGGAAAACTTGATAACTTCTTGAAGTATGCTCTCCTCTTGCACCTAGTGTGATCTGGAGGATCAGAAAAGAGAATTATTGGTTTAGTAATTTCTTAAGTATGCTCTCTTCTTGCACCTAGTGTGACCTGGAAGATCAGAAAGAGAATTATTATCCCTACTTTAAAAAAAATAAAAAATGACATGAATAGAGCAAGAGATTCTAGGGGAAGGTTTATAGCTAAAGCCAAGAGTTCGATTTTCACAACTCCATCTTCTTCGAGGCATAGACCAGATTCACCACCATCTACCCCTAGCCTTAAGATTTTTGGAATTCAAGGAGCAGTTGAATTAGAGGATTCTCCTATACCACCTACTAAATCCCATTTAGAAAACAAAGAGACTCTCTCTCATCCTCCCTTGGTAGAAGAACTAGAGGACTTTAAGGACTCTAAAGAAACTATCATGGCAGAGGAAGTAATAGATGGAGGTAGAGGTGGAGGTAGAAGAGGAGGAAACAATGGAGACAACAATGGTGAAGGAAATAATGGTAGAAATAGGGAAGGAGACAATTTGTTTGGATTCCCTATAGTTGATGAGGAAACTCATGCAACAATGAAAAATATCTCACCATCTATTCTCCCTAACTTTTATGGATTGCGAAGTGAGGATCCTGAAACATTTCTGTTTGAGTTTGAAGTAGTGTGCCGAACTTATGACTATATGGAAGATTCTCAAAAACTCAAACTGTTTCCTTCAACATTGAAGAGATCTGCTTTGAAATGGTTCATGGGATTAGCCACTCAATCTATCAGGACTTGGAATGATATGAAACAAACATTTTTGGATAGATACTTGGACTATTGTGTGCCCACCAATCACAAGGATGAGGTATTCAAAATGATGCAAAAAGAAGATGAAAATTTGGAAGACTTAATTGAAAGATTTCAATACAACTTGAAAAGAGCAAAGATGAGCAACTTAGATAGTGAAACCTTGAAAGCCCTCCTATTAAAAGCCATTAGAGATGAATGGATAGACATTTTAAACATGATGGGGAAAGGAGACATTTCTCAACTTCCATTTCGTGATATGTGAACTGTAATCCCATCTCTCGAGAAGAGTAAAGCAGGGAAAAGGGCCTAGGATCAACACACAGGGCTAACAAATACGTAGATCGATGAAAGTAGAGGCGATTGGTAATATTGGTGAGTTCAAAAGCTGATATCTTAGGGAGCCTTAGTAGACAACTAGACACCCTTAAAAATCCAAAACAAGCGAAAAGACAGAGATGCCTTGGCATCTTTTAATAGAAATGTGAAGGAAACATGCTTTGAGGTGTCCCTTGGATGAAAAAGTTGTAGAAACATGTATGATTTGCTCGAGAAATCATGAGATCAAGGATTGTCTTCAATCTTTGGACTCCATTTAAATACATCAAAGAGACCCAGATTACGATTAGAATCTCTTTGTTTTGTTGCAAGAAGACCTTGGCAGGGACAACAAACTCAAGGGTTTAACAACCCTATGAATCTTCAAACCCCACCAAATTGGAATCCTTGGCAACAACCTTGGCCCCAACATCAAAATCCATATCAGCCATGGGTACAAGGGATACAAAATCCTTATGGGAGATTTGCTCAATTTTATCAATATCCTCCATCTTTTCAAAATCAACAAGCTCCACAACTTCCAAACCCAAATCCACAACTTTCATTGCCATTTCCACAACAACCTTCTCAACAAAATCCAAATCCTCAACTCATGCTCCCATACCAACAAAAGACAAATCAACTTCCAGCTCAGCCATTGCCAAATCCTAATAATAAAAATCCTCAGAATACTTACATGGTAGAAGGACAACAATTTCCTACCTATATGATTGTTCCTCCCAACAATGTACAACTCAGATCTGGTAGAGTTTTAGAAAAACCTTCTATAGATATTCAAGAGCAAGATACCTCTGAGGAGGACTCTCTTGAAGTCAATAAGGGTTCTGAGGAAGAATCTCTTCAAAATTCAAACATTCAAAAAGAAAAAGAAAGGCTAACACCCACAACTCCTATAGTTGAGCAACCTGCATCTTCATCTACACCTCCTTGTCCTGAAATACTACAAATTGACAAGGGGGTGGAAAAACAAATCTTGTTGCCTAACTATGACTTTCTAGATGAATTGAAGAATGTTTGTATCAAGATTCCCTTTCTACAAGCCATTCGAGAGATTCCTATTCTAGCAAAAACAATAAAGGAGTTGAGTTTCAAAAGACCAGGAAGGAAACTAAAAGACACAAGAAGAATCCACCTGGTAAAAAAGATTGTAGATATTATGATGGGAAAAATTACCATGCAGAAGTATGTAGATCCAGGAAGTCCAATTGTCAAGACACATATAAACGGGATAGAAATTCCAAACACATTGATTGACTTAGGGGCTGCTATTAACATTATGAGTAGACAGACTATGGACCAGCTAAAACTTCCTAACCTTCTTTTTACACCTACTTTACTGCAACTTGCAGATCGATCAATTATTAAACCAGATGGTGTATTAGAAGATATTTCGGTCTCCTTAGATTCTTGGGAATATCCAGTAGATTTTATGATTTTGACTCCCAAGAGTAATCTAGGAGGGCACCCACTTATCTTAGGAAGACCTTGGCTAGCCACAGTTGATGCTTTTATTAGTTGTAGATCTGGGGACATGTACATTTCTAATAGTAATTCGACAAAGAAATTAAATTTATATCCTCCAGCAAAAGCAATCACAGAAGTAGGAGACAATGAATGGGTCGATGATGAGAACATTATACAACCTGTCTTTGCCATTTCTGAAATCAATGAGGATAGTCAAATTCTGAACACATTAGAAAATTTTGAGACATCTTCAGAATATGACCCCACACAATTTCAGTTAGAATCTGACATAGAATATTTATCATCAAGACAAATGTCTCTTTACTCTATGGAATAGTTTGGTAGTTCTACTATTGAGATTTTTCCAGGAAAAACATTGAATATCAACAAATATTTGGAAAAGTCACAACAAGAAGAACTAACCAAAATCTTGCAAAAAAATTCTACTGCATTTGCATGGGAGTAAACTGACATGAAAGGTATTGATCCTAAGACTTGCATCCATCATATCTATATTGAGGAAAACAGTAGACCAATCAGACAACCTCAAAGAAGGATGAATCCAAATCTTAGGGAGATAGTGAAGGAAGAGCTCCAAAAACTTCTCAATGTAAACTTCATTTATCCAATTTCAGATAGCCGATGGGTTTCTCCTTTGGTTATAGTACCTAAAAAAAATGGTAAATGGAGGGTATGCATTGATTACAGGGAATTGAACAAAGCAACTTTGAAGGATCACTTTCCTTTGCCTTTTATCGATCAGGTATTAGATACATTAGCAGGTAAAAAGTACTTTTCATTTTTGGATGGTTTTAGTGGCTATAATCAAATTTAGGTAGCACCTGAAGATCAAGATAAGACCACATTTACTTGTCCATAGGGAACTTTTGCCTACCGAGTACTTCCTTTTGGGTTATGTAATGCACCTACAACATTCCAAAGAGCAGTACTAGGAATTTTTTCTGATCTAATCCATGATTGTGTAGAGGTTTATATGGATGATTTTACAGTTTATGGTAATTCATTTGAAGAGGCATTAGAAAATTTGGAAAAAGTTCTTATAAGATGTAAAGAAACAAACCTTTCATTAAGCCATGAAAAATTCCTTATGATGTTTACTGAAGAGATTGTTTTAGGACATCATATTTCAGGAGATGGGATTAAGGTTGATAGATCAAAAGTTGAAGTCATCTCCAAGTTACCTATTCCAAATTGTCAAAGAGATGTTAGAAGTTTTCTAGGATTTACTGGTTGCTATAGAAGATTTATAGAAAACTTCACTAAAATAGCATCTCCACTCTTCAAATTGCTTACAAAAGACTGTGAATTTAAATGGGATCCTGATTGTCAATCGGCTTTTGAAACTTTGAAAACAAGAATATCTGAAGCACCTATCTTGAGAGGACCAAATTGGAAACTCCCTTTCCATATTTCTACGGATGCTTCAGATACAGCTCTGGGAGATGTGCTGGGTCAAAAAGATTTAGTTCCTTATGCCATTTATTATACCGATAAAGTGACTCCCACCAGAGTTGAACTATGCGCTGGGCGAAAAAGTTTTTAGTTGTTGTTCATACAATTAATAGACTGGTATTTACACAAGCCAGGCTATGTTTTATTCATGCGTGTGCAAATTAGATATTTAATAGGAACAAAAACTGTTCATAATGGCGAGTGAAAGATGGCTCTTACTTTTGCGAGAATTCAATATTACTGTGTTGGATAGACCAGGAAAACAAAATACAGTAGCTGATTTCTTGTCTAGGATTCAGAATACTAAAGAAGATTCTCCTGTAGAGGATAAGTTTCCTGATGAATACTTGTTTGCAGTAACTATTAAGACTCCTTGGTATGCAGATATTGTTAACTATTTGGTTATAGGGAAACTACCTTCACATTTATTTCCAAGTGAAAAACGAAAAATTATTCAGGAGAGTTCAAAATATTCATGGATTTCTAACGAATTGTTTAAAACAGGGCCAGATCTTGTGATCAGAAGATGTGTCGGGGAAGATGAAATGCCTGATATTCTTAAGGCATGTCATGATGAACCATGCGGTGGACACTTTGCAGACAAAAGGACGGCCTATAAAATCCTCTCTTTAGGATATTATTGACCTTCCCTCTTCAAAGATGCAAAACAATATGTCAAAAGGTGTGACAGCTGCCAAAGAGTAGGGAAACCTACCCTTTCAAATGAAATGCCATTGCAAACACGGGTACTCATTGAACCCTTTGAAAAATGGGCTTTAGATTTCATTGGACCTATTAATCCACCATCTAAGCAAAAGAAGTATATATTGGTTTGTACTGATTATGTTACTAAATGGGTAGAAGCAAAAGCATTAGTATCTGCTACTGAAAATTCAGTTGTTCATTTTCTTTATGAGGATATTTTTACTCGCTTTGGTGTTCCAAGAGAAATTGTGACAGATCAGGGGAGCCAATTCACATCCAACTTGGTGGAGAAATTGATGGAAGAATACAAAATCAAGCACAGAAGATCTACTCCTTACCATCCACAAGCAAATGGTCAAGTGGAGTCCACAAACAAAGTTCTTGAAAGTATCATCACCAAAACTGTTCATCTACATAGAAGAGATTAGGCAGAAAGGCTTCCAGAAGCCTTGTGGGCCTACAGAACTACATGGAGGAATACAACAGGACATTCTCCCTATGAACTTGTTTATGGGAAAGAAGTCTTGCTCCCCATTGAGTTCCAAGTAAAGACCTTCAAGATAGCAGTTCAGTTGGGGATGGACTTATCAGAAGCCCAAAAGCATAGAATGGAGCAGTTGAATGAGCTAGATGAGATCAGACAAGAAGCAATTTTAAGAACTGATCTAGTTCAATATCAAAGAGCTAAATGGCATGACAAGTACATCGAAGAGAAGAAGTTTCAAGAAGGAGATTGGGCATTGTTATTTGATTCCAAGTTTAAATATTTTCAAGGAAAATTTCAGACTCATTGGCTTGGGCCATATGAGATTGACAAAATCTTTAGCAATGGAGCTGTAAGAATCAAGACCATTGATGAATTTCAAACTCCTCTTATTGTGAATGGCCATAGGTTGAAAGTTTATCATAAGCCACTCTCAAAAGAGGATTTTGTCAAAATGTTTCAAGAAAGTTCTGCAATCAGGCTGGTACAGAAGAATTCTTCTTCTCCACCAGCCTAGCTTTTGTTCTTTTCAGTTAAAAAAATATAAATAAAAAATAATAATATAAATAAAAAAATAAATAAAAAGTGTATAAGCTTTGATAACCAATCGTGATTGTGATCTTATCTGAAGAAAATATAAGTGTCGAACTTTGACACTCTATATTTTCCAAAAAAAAAAAAATCTCTCTTTCATTTCACAAGTTTTGTGACCACCCACTCCATTCCATTCCACTTCATTCCATTTCATTTCACTTCATTTCACTCCATTCCACTTCATTTTATCTATTTCATTCCATTTCATCAATAAAATTCTTTTTCATGGCCGTTTCCATCTGGTCATTTGTCATCTGTTCATCTCCATTCATCCAAATAATAGTTGTGTCAGTTTCCGCAGCTGACATCTGTTTCCGCAGCTGACTCCAGTTTCCGCAGCCAGAAGCAGATTCCGCAGCTACTACTCTATTTTCAAAAGAATGTACAGCCAGATGTTATTTCCATAATCATGAAATAAAATGCAGGTGAGAGGATCAAAAATGAAGACATGGAGCATTCAAGACACCAATAAAGAGAAACTAGTTGAAGACCAAGGGGCAAAAGATTCCAAGGTATGAGTAAAATTCATTTCAAATAGCATTGAAAACACATTTTTATATAGTTCTAAACCATAAACTCCATCCATTATGTGCAATGATTATATTGACAACTTCCGTAACCCTTTCACGATCTCCATATGATCCTCCCACATTCATTCTCAAACGGTTCCATAATTAAACCCCCGATCTTCACTCATATTCCGATATTCCACCGGTGACAATGAGATGTAATTGATTTGACCAAGGACTCTTACAGCTGCATAAATCCATAGCCGTTGTTTAAACGTGCTTACATTTATTTCGCAGCCACCAAATTTCAAAACACTGCCGGATGTGTTATACTCTGTTAATCTCACAGTCGTATCTCTGTCGTGTTCACGAAAACCCCTCTCTGTTCTGTCTCACTCCATTTCGTTCTCTATTACGCTATAGTATGTATACCCACTCTCTGATATCTACCCACAGTCATTGTGCTCATCTCCATGCATTCAGTCATTCTATTTCCATTGAACCCTCACGTAGCCAAATTTGTGAAGAGCAGAAAGAAGAATGGGTAAATTGCTAAGAGCAGAACCGGAAGGACCTAAGTTCATGGAGGGATATCCGCAAGTAAGGGATATATTGAAGAAATCAAAGTGGTTGCGGTTTATCCAGAAATTCAGAGGTTATCATAAAGAAGTGACAAAGGCATTTGCAAGGTCATTCAATGTCTTGGAAGTAGAGATTGGAGACCTTAAGTTTGCAGTCAATGAAGCATCTATAGCATCAGCCACGGAACTTCTTCAAGAGGGTGAGTGTTGGTTTAAAAATAAAAGCATTAGTGATGAAGCTTGGAGAACAATCTTACGAAACCAAGGTATGGACATAACTGTTTTTAAAAGAGGAATTCAAGTTCATGCATTGAAAGAGGAATGGGCTACTTTGCTGCTAGTTGTTCAAAAATTCATTACCTGTGAAGGCCGTTTTGGGTCCATATATATGTACCACACCAGATTGCTGATGAATTTTCTAGATAATCAAACTCTCAATCTCCCATATTTTCTATTCAATAGTTTGAAGAAAATTTTTGTGACTGTTCAGAAGCATTTAGGAGATGTAGAACCACATCTATATCACCACGGTCTTGTAAAAATTTTGATTGAAAAAGAGTTAAAGGAGAAGAAAGACACATGGGAACAATTTTTGGTTAGAAATTTCTTTTGAGGAACCTCAGGAAATTCCTGAAGGTAGTACAACAAGAAGGAGTAGAAGAAAAAGAATAAATGATGAAACTCAAATTACTCCTACTCAAGAAATTCCTGAAGGTAGCACAGCAAGAAGAAGTAGGAGAAAAAGAACAATTGATGAAATTCAAAATACTCCTACTACTACAATTGAAAGAACTGATAGAGAAGAGAGACCGTCAAAGAGGAAGAAGAAAGAAATCAAGGGTAAGAAGCCAATAACACCAAAAGAGAAAAAAACTATTGAGGCTATACATCAAACCCCTTCTTCTGAAGAAGAAGATCATCAAGTGTTATCTGAAAGATTAGTTTATCTTCAAAAACAGTCATCTATGGCCAAGAAGACAGAGAAAGGAAAACAAAAACAAAAAGATAGTGTACCACAGCGTGTGAGAAGAAGCAGCATACTTAAGGGGAAATTGAGGAAAACACAAATGAAGGGTCCTCATTTCATTGATTTAGGAGAGGAAACATCTGAACAGTCCCCAACTGACCATAGTCCATCTCAGTCAGTTAGTGAACCTGGTTCATTTCATTCTCAGTCAGACATTGAACATAGTCCATCCCATTCTCAGCAAGATGTTGATGTGAGCCCTTCTCAGCCAGATTTTGAAGATAACTCTCCTTCACGGCATTTTGGGGACATCCCAATAAAAATGACACCTAATATAGACCCCAAGCAGCAGGAAGTATATGATTATATAGAATCTTTGGAAAAGGCAGCTACAGGTCCCAGTACTTCGTCCATCCAGCCTCACACAGTACAAGATGATCTAGTCCAATCACTAAAATAGGAAATCTTTGAGCTAGAGCTTTTGAATAGACACATTAAAAATGAAAATGAGGCATTGAAGGAACAAGGAAAATTAGACAAAATCATTCATGATAATACCATGCTACATCTGGGAATATGGTAGAAGAAGAACAAGAAATTGAAAAGGAAATGCCAGAAGTTAAGCAGAGCACTGGTTAATATCAAATTTAGATGCCTAATGAAGAAACCTAGGATGTTAGCAGCACCAAGGAAGAAGAGGAGAGGATTGGATGTACTGGCTAAAGTGTCAAGGCATATGAACTGAGGAAGGATTATCAAAATTTTGGTTGCATGAGGACATGCAACACCTTCACAGTGGGGGTATGTTGAGTCTCAAATCTGCATCTTTTCCATACACTTTTCTATACCTTTTTCATCCACCCGAACCTCCCAAGTTGTCAATATCATTATATATTAATTGCAAAAGAGCATCTAACATGGTTTTTAACTATATTTTTGTGTCTGCTATTTGATTTAGATTTTGTTCATCTAGCTGCGGAATCTTGCCACTTTCCGCAGCTGCTGCAACTTTCCGCAGCCATTTTGTGAAACTCTATGTTACAGGTGTCTACAGGAAAAACGAGCCACATGGGAAAGTCAGGAATGATGTGGACATGGATCGTGTCCTATTGGCTCGAGAAAATTCATCAAAGGAGGCTACGGTCAAAGATGTCCAAATGGAAGTCAACCGTAGAGTCCCACGGTGACAGGACTCTATTTCGTGTCACGTGAAGGTTCATATGGCCATTTCTGAGTTGCGAAGGACAAATCAACATCTGTACATGGCTCCATAGCCGAATTCAAACATCCACTCCTCATAGATTTACTCTTCAATACGGCCATGATCCTAGATCTGTGGACGTAACGGTCTACGTGTTCTCCATCAGCATAAACTCTAGGAATCAGTTATATTTCTTTTGTTATAAATAACGCGTTTGTATATGCATATTAGATTAGTCTATGTTAGTCTCGATTAGTCTGGAGATAGCTCTGTAATGTAATTGCCACTGTGTCGTAATATCACCTTTCTGTTATGACTGCATATTAATATAAGAAGACTGTTTCCAAACGTAATTAGTACTTGAAGATTGTTGCCAAGGCTGGTGTAGAGGGCCCCTGCACTTGCCAAGGTTCTGTGCATTATTGTATAGTTCTTGTTTTATTTCTTTAAAGCTCATTGTGCCATAATCCATTCACATGTTTATACATTGCATCTTTCATGGTATATATATGCTTCATTTCTGTTGATAAACTTTCATGCTTTCCATTTCACTTCTGTCTTTCATGTTTTATGTTATTGATTACTGATCAGTGTTCTTGTTTCAGGTTATAGATAGGCAGCCCGGGCATTTGCATAACTTTTTGACTAATGACATGGAATTAACATTGTTCTGCTGCTAATTTGATTTTCTTAGTTTCTGTTTAATTTCAGTACTGCTTTGTTCATTTCAGTTTTGCTCATTTGCTTCAGTAGTTAAATTTAGATATATTAAATTGCTCATAACATCTTCAGTTGCCTCCGAAAGCCACAGCTGGACTGATGGTGAGGGATTGAATTATGGATGTGTAGTTTGATATTAGTTTCCTTTCTGCAAGTTAGATATATTAAATTTCTCATAACATCTTCAGTTGCCTCTGAAAGCCACAGCTGGACTGATGGTGAGGGATTGAATTATGGATGTGTAGTTTGATATTAGTTTTCTTTCTGCAAGTTAGAAATATTAAATTGTGCATGACATCTTCAGTTACCTCCGAAAGCCACAGCTGGACTGATGGTGAGGGATTGAATTATGAATGTGTGGTTTGATATTAGTTTACTTTCTGCAAGTTAGATACCAGTTACTCAAGTTGTTTATGGTTACTTCCGAAAATCATAGCTGGACTAATGATGAGGGATCAGAAGACAAGTTGATGTAATTTGATTTAGATTTACTTTATTGCAACTTTTGGATTTATTTCAGCATAGTTTCTTTTGTGTTTAGACAGCAGCAAGAATAGTTTTGTTTCATGCTCACTAGTTCACTGTTTTGATTTATTAGACTAGCAGCACCTTTTCATTTCAGCAGCACATTTTCATTTCCTTTCAAGTTTTTTCATTGTAATTTTCAAATTCCTTTTTAAGTTTCAAGTTGGTAAATCATTATAGAGGATATCATTTCCTTGAACAAACATAACCATACTTGTTTTTATTTTAGAATTTCCATCTCACCTTAGAAAACCAAAAACGACAAAAAGTTAAGAAAAAGGTTATCTTGCACATATAGTGCGCCGCACTTCATCAGCTTACGAATCCCGGATTGACAAATTAAATGCAGCAATTTAGGACACACTAAATTGACCAAACATTTTGGCGCCGTTGCCGGGGAAGTGTAACTAGGTAACCAATTTCTTAAAAAAAAAAAACATAAAATCATAAAAGAAGGGAAAAACTTGATAACTTCTTGAAGTATGCTCTCCTCTTGCACCTAGTGTGATCTGGAGGATCAGAAAAAAGAGTTATTGGTTTAGTAATTTCTTAAGTATGCTCTCTTCTTGCACCTAGTGTGATCTGGAAGATCAGAAAGAGAATTATTAGCCCAACTTCTTTTAAAAAATAAAAATAAAAAAAAATTATAAAAAAATGACATGCATAGAGCAAGAGATTCTAGGGGAAGGTTTATAGCTAAAGCCAAGAGTTTGATTTTCACAACTCCATCTTCTTCAAGGCATAGACCAGATTCACCACCATCTACCCCTAGCCTTAAGATTTTTGGAAGTCAAGGAATAGCTGAATTAGAGGATTCTCCTATACCACCTACTAAAACCCATTTAGAAAACAAAAAGACTCTCTCTCATCCTCCCTTGGTAGAAGAACTAGAGGACTTTAAGGACTCTAAAGAAACTATCATGGCAGAGGAAGTAATAGATGGAGGTAGAGGTAGAGGTAGAAGAGGAGGAAACAATGGAGACAACAATGGTGAAGAAAATAATGGTAGAAATAGGGAAGGAGACAACTTGTTTGGATTCCCTATAGTTGATGAGGAAACTCATGCAACAATGAAAAATATCTCACCATCTGTCCTCCCTAAATTTTATGGATTGCGAAGTGAGGATCCTGAAACATTTTTGTTTGAGTTTGAAGTCGTGTGCTGAACCTATGACTATATGGAAGACTCTCAAAAACTCAAACTGTTTCCTTCAACATTGAAGGGATCTGCTTTGAAATGGTTCATGGGATTAGCTACTCAATCTATTAGGACTTGGAATGATATGAAACAAACATTTTTGGATAGATATTTGGACTATTGTATGCCCAGCAATCACAAGGATGAGGTATTCAAAATGATGCAAAAAGAAGATGAAAATTTGGAAGACTTACTTGAAAGATTTCAATACAACTTGAAAAGAGCAAAGATGAGCAGCTTAGATGATGAAACCTTGAAAGCCCTCATATTAAAAGCCATTAGAGATGAATGGATAGACATTTTAAACATGATGGGGAAAGGAGACATTTCTCAACTTCCACTTCGTGACATAACAGAATTATGTGTCCATCTCTCGAGGGGAAAATCTAAAACTGGAAAAGGGCCTAGGGATCCTTCTCTTATTAGGGCTAACAAATCTGCAACTGGATCAGTAAGTAGGGCAGAGATTGGTAATATGCTTGATGAGTTCAAAACTGATATTTTAGGGAGCCTTAGTGAACAACTAAACACCCTTAAAATCCAAAACAAGCAGAAAGCAGAAACAGATGCTTTAGCCATCTTTTGTCCGAAATGTAGGAAGAAACATGCTTTAAGGGAATCTCCCTTGGATGCAAAAGTTGTAGAAACATGTATGATTTGCTCAGAGAATCATGAGATCAAGGATTGTCCTTCAATTCCTGGACTCAAAGCTATCTTTCAAGAAGACCCAAATTCAGTAGAATCTCTCTGTTTTGTTGCAAGGAGACCTTGGCAGGGACAACAAACTCAAGGGTTTAACAACCCTATGAATTTTCAAACCCAACCAAGTTGGAATCCTTGGCAACAACCTTGGCCCCAACATCAGAATCCATATCAACCATGGGTACAAGGGATGCAAAATCCTTATGGGAGATTTGCTCAATTTTATCAATATCTTCCATCTTTTCAAAATCAACAAGCTCCACAACTTCCAAATTCAAATCCACAACTTTCATTGCCATTTCCACAACAACAACCTTCTCAACAAAATCCAAATCCTCAACTCATGCTCCCATACCAACAAAAGACAAGTCAACTTCCATCTCAGCCATTGCCAAATCCTAACAATAAGAATCCTCAGAATACTTACATGGTAGAAGGACAACAATTTCCTACCTATATGATTGTTCCTCTCAACGATGTACAACTCAGATCTGGTAGAGTTTTAGAAAAACCTTCTATAGATGACCTAGAGCAGGATACCTCTGAGGAGGACTCTCTTGAAGCCAATAAGGGTTCTGAGGAAGCATCTCTTAAAAACTCAAATATTCAAAAAGAAAAAGAAAAGTTAACACCCACAACTCCTATAGTTGAGCAACTTGCATCTTCATCTACACCTCCTTTTCCTGAAAGACTACAAATTGACAAGGGGGTGGAAAAACAAATCTTGTTGCCTAACTATGACTTTCTAGATGAATTGAAGAATGTTTGTATCAAGATTCCCTTTCTACAAGCCATTCTAGAGATTTCTATTCTAGCAAAAACCATAAAGGAGTTGAGTTTCAAAAGACCAGGAAGGAAACTAAAGACACAAGAAGAATCCACCTGGTAGGAAAGATTGTAGATATTATGATGGGAAAAATTACCATGCAGAAGTATGTAGATCCAGGAAGTCCAATTGTCAAGACACATATAAATGGGATAGAAATTCCAAACACATTGATTGACTTAGGGGCTGCTATCAACATTATGAGTAGACAGACTATGGACCAGCTAAAACTTCCTAACCTTCTTTTACACCTACTTTACTGCAACTTGCAGATCGATCAATTATTAAACCAGATGGTGTATTAGAAGATATTTCAGTCTCCTTAGATTCTTGGGAATATCCAGTAGATTTTATGATTTTGACTCCAAAGAGTAATCTAGGAGGGCACCCACTTATCTTAGGAAGACCTTGGCTAGCCACAGCTGATGCTTTTATTAGTTGTAGATCTGGGGATATGTACATTTCTAATGGTAATTCGACAAAGAAATTCAATTTGTATCCTCCAACAAAAGCAATCACAGAAGTAGGAGACAATGAATGGGTCGATGATGAGGACATTATACCAACACGTATTTTGCCATTTTACGAAATCGGTAGGGGATAGGGTAAAATTAAGACACATTAGAAAATTTTGAGACATCTTCGAGAATATGACCCCACACGGTGTCGGTTAGAATGTAGGCATAGAATATTTGTCATCAAGACAAATGTCTCTTTACTCTATGGAAAGAGTTTGGTAGTTCTACTATTGAGATTTTTCAGGAAAAACATTGAATATCAACAAATATTTGGAAAAGTCACAACAAGAAGAACTAACCAAAATCTGCAAAAACATTCTCTTGCATTTGCATAGGAGTAAAGCTGACATGAAAGGTATTGATCCTAAGACTTGCATCCATCATATCTATGTTGAGGAAAACGGTAGACGATCGGACGACCTCAAGAAGGAGATGAATCAAATCTTGGGGAGATAGTGAAAGAAGAGCTCCAAAAACTTCTACGGTATAAACTTCATTGTCCAATTGGGATAATGGAAATGGGTTTCTCCTTTGGTTATAGTGCACAAAGAATGGTAAATGGAGGGTATGCATTGATTACGGGGAATTGAACAAAGCAACTTTGAAGGATCACTTTCCTTTGCCTTTTATCGATCGGGTATTAGACACATTAGCGAGGTAAAAGTACTTTTCATTTTTGGATGGTTTTAGTGGCTATAATCGAGTCGAGTAGCACACAAAGAAAGATCAAGATAAGACCACATTTACTTGTCCATGGAGAGAACTTTTGCCCTCACAAAGTACTTCCTTTTGGGTTTATGTAATGCACACCCAACATTCCAAAGAGCGATGCCTGAGAATTTTTTTTTAGTCTAATCCATGAGTTGTGTAGGTTTATATGAATGATTTTACGAGTTTATGGTAATTCATTTAGAGGCATTAGAAAATTTGGAAAAAGTTCTTATGGTGTAAAAACAAACCTTTCATTCAGCCATGAAAAATTCCTTATGATGTTCTATGAAAGAGATTGTTTTGGGACATCATATTTCGGGAGATGGGATTAGGGTTGATAGATCCAAAAGTTGAAGTCATCTCCAAGTTACCTATTCCAAATTGTCAAAGAGATGTTAGAAAGTTTTTCTAGGATTCTTTTGTTACTATAGAAGATTTATAGAAAACTTCACTAAGAACCATCTCCACTCTTCAAATTGCTTACAAAGAGCGCGAATTTAAATAGGATCTGATTGTCAATCGGCTTTTGAAACTTTGAAAACAAGAATATACGAAGCTTCCTAATCTTGAGAGGACAAATTGGAAACTCCACCCATATTTCTACGGATGCTTCGAGATGTGACTCTAGGAGGCACATGTTGGGTCAAAAAAATTTGGTTCCTTGTGCATTTATTATGCAGGTAAAAATTTGACTCCCACGGGTTGAACTATCTTGTGGTAAAAAAAAGAGTTTTTTAGTTGTTGTTCATGCAATTAATAAGTTTGAACATTACATAACGGTATGAAACTTTTATTCATACGACAAATACACCAATTAGATGTTAATGAACAAACACATTACTAATGGCGAGGTGACAAGATAGCTCTTACTTTTGCAAGAATTCAATATTGTGTTGGATAGACCGGGGAAAACGAGAATACGATACGATTTCTTGTCTAGGAGTCGGAATACTAAGAAAATTCTCCCATAATAGAGGATAAGTTTCACGATGAATACTTGTTTACCGGTAACTATTAAGACTCCTTGGTATGCGAGATATTGTTAACTATTTGGTTATAGGGAAACTACCTTCACATTTATTTCCAAGTGAAAAACGAAAAATTATTCGGGGAGAGTTCAAATATTCATGGTTCTAACGAATTGTTTAAACGGGGCCGGATCTTGTGATGGAAAGATGTGTCGGGGAAGATGAAATGTTTGATATTCTTAAGGCATGTCATGATGAACCATGCGGTGGACACTTTGAGACAAAAAGGAACGGCCTATAAAATCCTCTCTTTAGGATATTATTGGCCTTCCCTCTTCAAAGATGCAAAACAATATGTCAAAAGGTGTGACAGCTGCCAAAGAATAGGGAAACCTACCCTTTCAAATGAAATGCCATTGCAAACACAGGTACTCATTGAACCCTTTGAAAAATGGGCTTTAGATTTCATTGGAACTATTAATCCACCATCTAAGCAAAAGAAGTATATATTGGTTTGTACTGATTATGTTACTAAATGGGTAGAAGCTAAAGCATTAGTATCTGCTACTGAAAATTCAGTTGTTCATTTTCTTTATGAGGATATTTTTACCCGCTTTGGTGTTCCAAGAGAAATTGTGACAGATCAGGGGAGCCAATTCACATCCAATTTGGTGGAGAAGTTGATGGAAGAATACAAAATCAAGCACAGAAGATCTAATCCTTACCATCCGCAAGCAAATGGTCAAGTGGAGTCCACAAATAAATTTCTTGAAAGTATCATCACCAAAACTGTTCATCTACATAGAAGAGATTGGGCAGAAAGGCTTCCTGAAGCCTTGTGGGCCTACAGAACTACATGGAGAAATACAACAGGACATTCTTCCTATGAACTTGTTTATGGGAAAGAAGTCTTGCTCCCCATTGAGTTCCAAGTCAAGACCTTCAAGATAGCAGTTCAGTTGGGGATGGACTTATCAGAAGCCCAAAAGCATAGAATGAAGCAGTTGAACGAGCTAGATGAGATCAGACAAGAAGCAATTTTAAGAACTGATCTAGTTCAATATCAAAGAGCTAAATGGCATGACAAGTACATCAAAGAGAAGAAGTTTCAAGAAGGAGATTGGGCATTGTTATTTGATTCCAAGTTTAAAGATTTCAAAGGAAAATTTCAGACTCATTAGCTTGGGCCATATGAGATTGACAAGATCTTTAGCAATGGAGCGGTAAGAATCAAGACCATTGATGAGTTTCAAACTCCTCTTATTGTGAATGGCCATAGATTGAAAATTTATCATAAGCCACTCTCAAAAGAGGATTTTGTCAAATTGTTTCAAGAAAGTTCTGCAATCAGGCTGGTACAGAAGAATTCTTCTTCTCCACCAGCCTAGCTTTTGTTCTTTTCAATTTAAAAAAAAAAAATGGTATAAGCCTGAAAACCAATCACTGATTGGCAGTCTTATACAGAAAATATAGGGTGAAAATCAGGAACACCTGACACTCTATATTTTCCAAAAAAAAAAAATCTCTTTCATTTCACAAGCCTTGTGACCACCCACTCCATTTCATTCCACTTCATTCCATTTCATTTCACCCCATTCCACTTCATTTTATCCATTTCATTCCATTTCATCAATAAAAATCTTTTTCATGACCATTTCCATCTGGTCATTTGTCATCTGTTCATCTCCATTCATTCAAATAATATCTGTGTCAGTTTCCGCAGCTGACATCTGTTTCCGCAGCTGACACCAGTTTCCGCAGCTGACACCAGTTTTCGCAGCCAGAAGCAGATTCCGCAGCTACAACTCTGTTTTCAAAAGAATGTACAGCCAGATGTTATTTTCATAATCATGAAATCAAATGCAGGTGATAGGATCAAAAATGAAGACATGGAGCATTCAAGACACAAATGAAGAGAAATTAGTTGAAGACCAAGGGAAAAGGCAAAGATTCCAAAGGTATGAATAAAATTTATTTCAAATAGCATTGAAAAACACATTTTTATATAGTTCTGAACCATAAGCTCTATCCATTACGTGCAATGATTATATTGACAATTTCGTAACCTTTCACGATCTCCATATTATCCTCTCGCATTCATTCTCAAACGGATCCATCATTAAACTCCCGATCTTCACTCATGTTCCAATATTCCACCGGTGATAATGAGACGTATTTGATTTGACCACGGACTCTTACAGCCGCATAAATCCATAACCGTTGTTTAAACGTGCTCATATTTATTGTGCAGCCACCAAAATTCAAAATGCTACCGGATGTGTTATACTCTGTTAATCTCTCTGTCATGCTCTCTGTCGTGCTCACGAAAACCCCTCTCTATTCTGTTCACTCCATTCCACTCTCTATTACGCTATAGTCTGTAAACCCACTTCTCTGATATATTCCCACAGTCATTGTGCTCATCTCTGTGCATTCAGCCGTTCTGTTTCCATTAAACCCTCACGCTGGCAAATTTGAGAAGAGCAGAAAAGAAAAAATGGGTAAATTGCTAAGAGCAGAGCCGGAAGGACCTAAGTTTATAGAGGGATATCCGCAAGTAAAGGATATGTTGAAGAAAGCAAATTGGCTGCGGTTTATCCAGAAATTCAGAGGTTATCATAAAGAAGTCACGAAGGCATTCGCAAGGTCGTTTGATGGCTTGGAAGCAGAGATTGGAGACCTTAAGTTTGCAGTCAATGAAACATCTATAGCAACAACCACGGAACTTCTTCAGGAGGGTGAGCATTGGTTTAAGAATAAAAGCATCAGTGATGAAGCATGGAGAACAATCTTACGAAACCAAGGTATGGACATAACTTTTTTTAAAAGAGGAATTCCTGTGCATGCATTGAAAGAGGAATGGGTTACTTTTCTACTAGTTGTTCAGAAATTCATTACATGTGAAGGCCGTTTTGGGTCCATGTATATGTACCATACCAGGTTATTGATGAATTTTCTAGATAATCAAACTCTCAATCTCCCATATTTTCTACTCAATAGTTTGAAGAAAATGTCCGTGACTGTTCAGAAACATTTAGGAGATGTAGAACCCCATCTATATCACCACGGCCTTGTAAAAATTTTGATTGAAAATGAGTTAAAGGGAAAGAAAGACACATGGGAACAATTTCTGGTTAGAAATTTCTTTGAGGAACCTCAGGAAATTCCTGAAGGTAGTACAACAAGAAGGAGTAGAAGAAAAAGAATAAATGATAAAACCCAAATTACTCCTACTCAAGAAATTCCTGAAGGTAGCACAGCAAGAAGAAGTAGGAGAAAAAGAACAATTGATGAAATCCAAAATACTCCTACTACTACAATTGAAAGAACTGATAGGGAAGAGAGACTTTCAAAGAGGAAGAAGAAAGAAATCAAGGGTAAGAAGCCAATAACACCAAAAGAGAGAAAAACTATTGAGGTTATACATAAAACCCCTTCTTCTGAAGAAGAAGATCATCAAGTGTTATCTGAAAGATTAGTTTATCTTCAAAAATAGTCATCTATGCCCAAGAAGACAGAGAAAGGAAAACAAAAACAAAAGGATAGTGTACCACAGCGTGTGAGAAGAAGCAGCAGACTTAAGGGGAAATTGAGGAAAACGCAAATTAAGGGTCCTCATTTCATTGATTTAGGAGAGGAGACATCTGAACAGTCCCCAGCTAACCATAGTCCATCTCAGTCAGTTAGTGAACCTGGTTCATTTCATTCTCAGTCAGACATTGAACATAGTCCATCCCATTCTCAGCAAGATGTTGATGTGAGCCCTTCTCAACCAGATTTTGAAGATAACTCTCCTTCACGGCATTTTGGGGACAGCCCAATAAAAATGACACCTGAAATAGACCCCAAGCAGCAGGAAGTATATGACTATATAGAATCTTTGGAAAAGGCATCTACAGGTCCCAGTACTTCGTCTATCCAGCCTCATACAGTACAGGATGATTTAGTCTAATCACTAAAACAGGAAATTTTTGAGTTAGAGCTTTTGAATAAACATATCAAAAATGAAAATGAGACATTGAAGGAACAAGGCAAACTGGACAAAATCATCCATGATAATACTATGCTACATCTGGGAATATGGCAAAAGAAGAACAAGAAATTGAAAAGAAAATGCCAAAAGTTGAGCAGAGCACTGGTTAATATCAAATTTAGGTGCTTAATGAAGAAACCCAGAATGTTAGCAGCACCAAGGAAGAGGAGGAGAGGATTGGATGTGCTGGCTGAAGTGTCAAGGCACATGAACTAAGGAAGGAACATTAAAATTTTGGTTGCATGAGGACATGCAACACCTTCACAGTGGGGGTATGTTGAGTCTCAATTCTGCATCTTTTCCATACACTTTTCTATACCTTTTCCACTCACCTGAACCTCCCAAGTTGTCAAATATCATTGTATATCAATTGCAAAAGAGCATCTAACATGGTTTTTAATTATATTTTTGTGTTTTCTATTTGATTTAGATTTTGTTCATCTAGCTGCGGAATCCTGCCACTTTCCGCAGCTGCTGCAACTTTCCGCAGCTATTTTGTGAAACTCTATGTTACAGGTGTCTACAGGAAAAACGAGCCACATGGGCAAGTCAGGAATGATGTGGACATGGTTCGTGTCCTATTGGTTCGAGCAAACTCATCTAAAGAAGCCGCGGTCAAAGGCGTCCACATGGAAGTCAACTATAGAGTCTCACGGTGACAGGACTCTGTTTCGTGTCACGTGAAGGTTCATATGGCCGTTTCTGAGCTTGCGGAGGACAAGTCGACATCTGTACATGGCTCCATAGCCGAATTCAAGCATCCACTCCTCATATATTTACTTTCCAACACGGCCATGATCCTAGATCCGTGGACGTAATGGTCTACGTGTTCTCCACCAGCATAAACTTTAGGAGACAGTTATATTTCTTTTGTTATATATAACGTGTTTGCATACGCATATAGAGTTAGTCTCGATTAGTCTCTATTATCTTTTATTATTTTGCTCTGTAATGTAATTACGCTACCTTAGTGCCGTAATACTACCTTACTGTTATGACTGCATTTGAATATAAGAAGACTCTGTTTTCCAACATAATTCGTACTTGAAGATTATTGCCAAGGCTGGTGTAGAGGGCCCCTGCACTTGCCAAGGTTCTGTGCATTATTGTATAGTTCTTATTTCATTTCTTTCAAGCTCATTGTGCCATAATCCATTCACATGTTTATACATTGCATTTTTCATGATACATATGCTTCATTTCTGTTTATAAACTTTCATGCTTTCCATTTCACTTCTGTCTTTCATGTTTTATGTTGTTAATCACTGATCAGTGTTCTTGTTTCAGGTTATAGATAGGCAGCCCGGGCATTTTCATAGCTTTTCGACTAATGACATGAAACTAACATTGTTCTGCTGCTAATTTGCTTTTCATAGTTTCTGTTTAATTTCAGTATTGCTTTGTTCATTTCAGTTTTGCTTATTTGCTTCAGTAGTTAAATTTAGATATACTAAGCTGCTCATAGCATCTTCAGTTGCCTCCGAAAGCCACAGCTGGACTGATGGTGAGGGAGTGTATTATGAAATGTGTAGTTTAGTATTAGTTTCTTTTCTGCAAATTTAGATATATTAAACTGCTCATAACATCTTCAGTTGCCTCCGAAAGCCACAGCTGGACTAATGGTGAGGGATTGTATTATGAAATGTGTAGTTTGGTATTAGTTTCCTTTCTGCAAATTTAGATATATTAAACTGCTCATAACATCTTCAGTTGCCTCCGAAAGCCACAGCTGGACTGATGGTGAGGGATTGTATTATGAAATGTGTAGTTTGGTATTAGTTTCCTTTCTGCAAATTTAGATATATTAAATTGTGCATGACATCTTCAGTTACCTCCGAAAGCCATAGCTGGACTGATGGTGAGGGATTGAATTATGAATGTATGATTTGATATTAGTTTACTTTTTGCAAGTTAGATATCAGTTACTCAAGTTGTTCATGGTTACTTCCGAAAATCATAGCTGGACTAATGATGAGGGATCAGAAGACAAGTTGATGTAAATTGATTTAGATTTACTTTATTGCAAATTTTGGATTTCTTTCAGCATAATTTATTTTGTGTTTAGACAGCAGCAAGAATAGTTTGGTTTCATGCTCACTAGTTCACTATTTTGATTCATTAGATTAGCAACATCTTTTCATTTCAGCAGCGCATTTTCATTTCCTTTCAAGTTTTGTCATTGTAATTTTCAAATTCCTTTTTAAGTTTCAAGTTGGTAAATCATTATAGAGGATATCATTTCCTTGAACAAACATAACCACACTTGTTTTCATTTTAGAATTTCCATTTCATCTTAGAAAACCAAAAATGACAAAAAGTTAAGAAATAGGTTATCTTGCACATATAGTGCGCCGCACTTCATCAGCTTACGAATCCCGGATTGACAAATTAAATGCAGCAATTTAGGATACACTAAATTGACCAAACAAGCACCTCCTAAGGGAACCAACTGAATCCCCAAAATAGAATCCAGAATCAGAACTTCAGAAGAGACCCACCCCAAATCAGACAAAGGGAAAATGATCAACAAATCAAGCCACCCTTCCAAGATAACTATGCAGATGAAGGGGAAAGAGATATTGAACAGCCGGATGAAAATCACCTAAAACTAATGGGCTCTGATAACGAGGGTGATTTTTTTCTCATAGAAGAAGAACAAGGTTTATTCTCCTCAGATTTAAATGAAACAAGCTATGAAGACTCTAAAGGCTGTGATTTGGGATTGGAAAACACCATAATGGAAGTCCATAGGCAATATGATCTTAGGATTAAGAAAAATCAAGACAATTCCAAGAACAAGAACTTAGACATCGTTGTTAGGAAAATCCCTGAAAACATTCTTAAACAAATAGCAGACAATACCAACACCATGGATAACAAAATTGATCCTAACAAAGACAAAAATAGCCAATCAAATGGTGACACAAGCCACCCTAGTACCTCTACTAATGGCCTTGAGAAAACTCTTTTGACCAAAGCCCTAAATCAAAATCATAAAATTAAAAATGTAGAAAAATTTATGGCTGATAAAACTGATGTAAATATGTCTAAAACAAAAATGCCTTTCAGTTTTGAAGGAGAGATTGCCAAAATTAAGATAACCATGCCTCTCACTGAACTGATTACCCAAGGCACATACAAATCTCAAGTTCTGAAAGTTCTAAACATAGGGAATGATACCGATACTTTACACTTCGCTGATGACACACCTAAATTGTTTTTTGGACCCAAAATAGAAGTAAAATATCAAGAATGAGCCATTCCCCCTTTCTATGTCAGCCTAAACATACATCACAAAATATTACACAATGCTATGCTAGATTCTGGTGCCTCGCACAACCTCATGCCTAAGGTAATAATGGATAGATTAGGCGTAGAAATAAATAAGCCTTTTAAGGACTTGTACTGATTCGATTAAAGAAGAGTCAAGTGTTTGGGCCTAATCAAGGACCTTTGTGTAAATCTAGCACAAGTACTGGCTAAAAACCTAGTTATGGACATAGTAGTGGCAGATATTCCCCCCAAGTATGGCATGCTTCTGTCCAGATCATGGGGAGCCAAGCTTCAAGGGAACCTTCAACTAGACATGTCATATGCCACTATCCTTGTTTTCAGCCAAACCAGGAAGTTATACTGCGAGTCCCACATGAAATATATGATAAGTAGCCTAGATAGGCCGAACAACACACCTATGTTCTCCATTCACTCAGGTCTTGATTCTTTCATATTATATAATGAGGAAGACATTGATGAGTAGGTAAGTGAAGTTGAGATAGATCTAGGCACACTACCACAGTCAAATCGGTCCCTCTATGATGAGTTCGACAGTCAGATCTATCACGACCCTGAACAACCACATGATGATAAAACTGAACTTGACTTTCTGCAAATTGAAAATGAAATTTCAAAACCAAAAATCAGTTTAGAATCTGAAATAGGTTGTTCAAATAAAGGGAAAAACCCAAAAGCACAACTATATTCTTCTGCTACTCCCGAAGTTCTAAAATACCCTCACAGAACAAAAATATTTGGGAATCTGGATCAAGATAGTCTTATGTTTTTACCTTACATAGATACTTTATCATCTAAGATTTTTGTCCCTTCAGAAGAGTTGTTAACTCCCACAAATATTTCTATGGATCCCAAAGAATTCTCTGCTAAAGCTGATATAGAGGGCTATAACATAGGTAGCCTTAAGAGACCTAAAATGATTGAGTTGTCTAGAATTTTATCACTACACACGAAACAAAAAAATGCAAGACTGTGTAAAATATTTCAAAATACTTGTGTGTGTAGGGAGGCTACTTCAAAACCTTGTAACACAGATATTGTTATAAGAAGCCCTCCTTTCAAAAAATATCATAAAAACCTTGAGCAATTGATGTCACTTAGAAAGAAGGCAAAGGGACATAGGTTGTGTATAGACTTTAGGTACCTAGATCAACCCTCCATAAAGAACAAATACTTTTTCTCAAGATAGATCATACTTTACAAAGGGAAGGGATTTCTACACAGATGTTATTGCATGATAGTGTTTCAGGTTACCATAAGATGATACCACTTCAGATCAATTAGCTTAAAGATTTTTTCAAGTTTCCTTGGAGCAACTATATGTTTAACCAAATGCTTCCTAGGCTAAAGAGTGTTGGAAACACCTTTCAAAGAACTATGGCTCATGTTCGCAATTTGTTCACTATGGTATACATTGATGACATCATCATTTGTTTTAAAGATGATAAAGAATACCTTTTCTACCTAAGGAATATCTTTGAAAAAAACAAATTTGGGAAGCAAGAGTCAAAGAAGAAACACCAAGGAGAACATGGATTGTTTGAAAATTCTTGGAAAAATCCTTATACCCTGTTTTCAAAGGAAGGTAGCTATGATTTCCAGATTGGAGATAACGTGCTGAAATGGGACTCAAGGAGAGAAGACAAAGGTAAACATGGTAAGTTTGAAAACTTATGGAAAGGGCCATTCATTATCAATTCAGCTAGAGGTAACAATGTTTTCTTTTTACAAGATCTGGATGGAGCTGAAGCATTTGGAGGTCCTATCAATGGTAGGACACTGAAGCACTACTTTTGTCAATATTTCTAGTTTTCAGGCCTTCACTCATTGTACATACCATTGTTTGATGAAAGGCCATAAAGACAAAAATACAAAAACAAAGAAAAATAGAAAAAGAGGGAAGATTTTAAGAGAAGGTACAACCCCATACCCAAAAAATGGTGATACTGAAAGTGTGCAAGCTTAAATGCCACTAATAGTGCAAAAAGAATGTCGTGTTCAGTCATGTAACCTAATAATAGCTGAACATGTTTTAAATTTATTGTTGATAAGTTAGTGGAAGAATGTTGGTCAAATCATTTAAGCTTGACTTGTCAAAAGGGAATAGATTAGGAATGAAAGATACTGGTTCCACATGCTTAAATCTGAACCAAAGAGAAGGATAGGGATGCTTAACTAATGATGAAACCCAACCCTTAACACCTTCTAGTTTTGTTTTATTATGAAAATAATGTTGATGTGCAGCTTGTCTTAATGCCACAACTCATGATGAATCAGATTGTCTAATCCTGGTTCAAATCATGTTTTAAATTTCTATTCAGTAGCTTAGAGAATTAATTCTATCATACTTCTTAATCTTGACAAAAAAATAGTCTAGGTAGAGAATAAGGAGAGTTCAATAGCATAATCTTAACTCTTGGAAGAAATAAGTGTAGAAGTAGATAGTTTGTTTTTGCTTTCAAAAGAAAGATGCCAATGGGTTTTCCAGTTCAAAGTGTACCCAAGGAAGAGAATATGTTATGAAAGTAGGTTGGGTAGGTAAATATGAATTTGAGCTAATCATGCTTTCAGATTATCAAAATCACTACTTTAGGGAAGTAGCAGCAAAAGAAGAAAAGAAAAATCTGCCCAATGGATGAGGCACTGGTCTTCATAAAGCAAGAGATCTGAAGTTATGGACACCTCCTGAAAAGGAGCTGCCCTCCCCAAGTAGAGCCACTGTTAGTCATCACTAATTTTACATGTTTATATGACTAAATGTGTATCCTAGATTTCTAGAAACAAAATTCAAAGAATCTCGTTAGTTCTAGAAATCTCACTGCCTTCATTATGTAATATCCATTTTCAGGAATATCTCTAAAACACAGCAAACTCTAACCAGAGATGGACTGGGAGGGCATTTACTAGATATTTCACCTCTGAAAGAGGATGAGATCTGGAGGCTATCTGGCCCTTTCCAGACTCTGTCTAAGAGTGTGGGGGAAAACACAACAAGTGGTACAGAAATCGAAATGTGAAAGGAAGAAATAACAGTGATGCAGACATACAATAGCGTGTATAGAAAGCATGCACAGATACTCAAGAAATACCAAGAGAGCGCTGAGCCATTTTATTATACTGATAAAAATAGGGGAGTACAATAGGTGATCAAAGCGATAACACCTAAACTTGCACAAGGAAAGTTAAAAAATATTCACAGAACGTTGTTGTGTTTTAGATCTGCATTGCATGGGATGGTTGTGTTTTAGGTCTACGTTGCATGGAATGGTTGTGTTCAGATCTGCATTCCAGCTACTGAAAACGGTCGCGTAGCTATCTGGAAATACCTCCTTGCAAATCTGTGCTTTCCTCCCGATGATCATGCAGCCACTGCCTGGGATCCTCGATAATATGATCACCTGCTTATCCAGAAATCCCCAATAGACCAAGATCCTCCAAGAATACCAACCGGAGCTTTCCCCAAGATGGACTGCATCCTCCCACTTAGGACTGCGCAGTCAATAAACACGTTGCTCCTCCACAGATGCTGCGTTGTCAATAGACGTGCTACTCCTCCATGAATGCTGCAAATCGATCCTCCTACAACAACACTGATGAGACTACCTCACCCGAGCAGGCACTCGAAGTCCCCTGGGGTAGAGGGCGAGATCTCCGAATGGAGACACTCAATGCGCTAAACAGCGCTGCAAACAGGCTAAACAACCAACGTGCTCAAATTTGCAATTACCAGCTTCAAATGCATAAACTCCA
This sequence comes from Pinus albicaulis, assembly GCA_034641835.2. NCBI lineage: Eukaryota > Viridiplantae > Streptophyta > Pinopsida > Pinales > Pinaceae > Pinus > Pinus albicaulis. The sequence goes on along the minus strand of CM076583.1, from coordinate 117,354,494 downwards.
ATAATCTCAAAATGAGGAGGCTATCATCTTTATATAGTGTTGGCCGCTCTCAAAACCTACGGCCGCCTTTACCAACGTCACCTCCCTTTACTGCGTGCGCAATTTCCCTACGGCCGCCTTTACCAACGTCGCTTCCCTTTACTGCGTGCGCAATTTGGCCTCCCCTTGATTACAACGTTATATCTCCTTAGTGACTTTAGGGAGTGTGTTTTATCCTAAGTGGGTCATATTCTCCTTTTCGCCCACTTTATTTATGTTTTAACTTTTTAAAGGAAAAATTAGTCAAAATTAATATTTCCAATTAGCTGCTGCTAATTGGGAATATTACAGTCCTCCCCTCCCAAATGTTGCTTGTCCTCAAGCAACTGCAAGGATAGAACTGGAAGGCCTCCACTCAAGGTGTGGAGTCCTAAATATGTTGTGGAAAATATCCCTCATGTGGATCCTCCATCCCCAAGCAATCATCCAGACAAAATGAGCAACCTCCCAACAAGGCAACTCCTGAAAATCTTCTTCTACCTCAAGCTCTGGAAATGAAGGTGGGCTGAAAATCTGAACTTGGAAAGCATCATAGCTTACCCCATGCTGTCCTTTTCTCCACTCATGACAAGTGTAGAGTGTATTCTGATCCTAGGCTGCAAAAGTATTGCCCTCAAATGGCAAAATGAAGAAAAATCCTCCAAAGGGTTCTCCTCCAACAATGAAGAACAGGCAGGCCTAAAACATACTATCCATGATGAATAGGACATGGTCATCATATAATATCCGAAGGAGAAGTTTCCTGCAAGTTTTACATGATGAGGCATGATGCAAACAATAACTCACAAGGATACAACGCAGTTCCATCCACTGCAACTTCAGAAAATTACATGGCAAGCAATGTACATTGTTCATCACATCTACTAAAGGATAGTAAATGGCTGAATGTAACAATAATACATGATCAAGCACTTGCCCATGGTTTTAAAATGGATTAATATCAATCTTATGGCCCACCTCAAAAGAGAACAAACATTTGGCTGTGGTGGCCATATCTCCTCTCATGCTCCCATTAGAACATGTAGTGCAGAAATTGTGAGAATTATTCCCACTCAAGGACACATCCAGCTCATGTGTCTCCCTCATAATCAAGCCTCCCATAAAAATATGATATATATCAGAAAATGAAGACATGATCAGCAGCAAAATGAATAAAATGCTGAAGGTCACAAGTGATGCAAGAAGGTACCAACAGCTTTCCCAGTAGTGACAACGCAGTTTTACAAGTTGCTGCTTGATAAAAGTACATGGAAAAATGTTTCTTTTTACATGGTTAATCATGCATGTCTTTATATGATACATGCTATAGTGCAGCAACTAAACATACATGTGGTGATAAAACATTTTCCCAAGGCCACAAAAGAGATGGCTGCCTCCGTCATGTAGATTGGTCCAATACAATTCATGGAGAAATTTGACAAGCTTACCGTCTTGTGAAGCAATGCACTGCATAAGAATGGTAAGAGTGTGCAAATCAATGAGTGTATAAACAAAATTCTCATCATATGCTGGAAGTAAGATGGTACATGAGTCCTCCATAGTGTTTTTGCATGTTGTGAAGAAGAATGAACCATGTGTTGCAAGAAGATAATCCTCCTTATGCTTGGAAACCCAAGTCAAGAAGAATATGCCATAGATGTCTCTATCATCATTACCTCATCTTTGTTCATCAAGTGCAATAAATATGAAATGATCCTGGAACCTGTGGGTTATGGATCCTCCACATTTCTTCTGGGCACACTTCATCCATAAGGCTCTGCTCCAAAGTGACAGTGATGTGAGCTTATGCAAATAAGCCCCTGCCAATACCAAACTCTGTTCTTTGACATGCTCCTTGTCAAAGATTCCTCTAATAATGCTGAAAAAAATATGGAATACTCCCCAAGATGGAAGAGCTCCCAAATAATCAAATACCAAATAGATAATGCCATCTCCTCTTCCTGCAACATCATGCAAAGTGTGAGAGAAAATCTGCTCTTACTCTCCCAGAAACAAGCAAAGAAACAAGACATTTTGTTGCCTCCCCATACCTCCATCATACCGATCATGTGATGAAGACATGATGAATTATATGAGTATCATATCAACACCATGCATCCATACTCTATGCTACTAAATGATGTAAGCACCCATTGTCTTACTCTTAGGAAGAATGTTTGCCAAGCGATGGCCAAACTATTTCAAAAGTAACCAGTGCAGCCAAGCCTCTTGCTGCCTAGTATCATAGATCTGCAAGTAGCCTCCTAGCTCCTTGCTCGTCAACCAAATCCACTCAATCACTTGGGGATGCCTCCTTCTCCTCATCTTGGTACTCCTCCCATGAGGGCTACCATCCTCCCAAATCAAATTCCTGTCTTTGCACTTCATGGGATTTTGAAATGTAAGCTTCTCAAGGATAAATGAGACCCTATCAAGACTCAAATAGGTGGTAGGAAAAAACCTCCTATCATGATGTGTATGGCTCAAGGAATGTCCAACACAAGCATGAGAGATGTTATCCATCCTAAGATGTCCTCCATCTTCTATCTTCTCTTGTGAGAAAGGAAGAAAATCATTGCACTCCATGGTGTGTTGAAGTGCACTTCCAATGAGATCTCTCCTTGAGACCTCCCTCTCATCCATAGTCTTCCAAAACCCTTAAGGTCTTGGATCTGAAAGTAGAAGTTCCTCTTTGAGCTAAGAGGAGCTCATTGATAAAGTGTCATCTTGAAGGGAGAAAGATTTTCTCACTACAAGATGTCTACCATCATTCTTCAAGGCTTCAAACCCCAACCTCTAATGTGATATGCAATCCAAAAAAGGCTCATGAAGATGATGGTTTGTTTCCCCCTTGAAATTTCTCATGTTGCACAGCGCAGTGCAACCAAGCTGCTCTATAGTAGCAATGGGTTTTGACCCTTGGTCATGCAAAAGTAAATCTCCACATTGATCAAAAGAATTTGCTGCAACAATGGAATGTGGAAATATTTTCATACCTTGATGTGCATTTGGAACTTCTTGCAGGGTTGTGAGAGTCCCTTCCTCAAAAGTCTTGGCTACCCCAACTGTTGATGCATGTGGCTGCTCCTCCATGAGTGTGACAGCATTATCACAAGACTCCTCAAGGGGTGATGTGACCTTTTATTTCTTTGCTCTTTCTCCATCAAAGGTTTGGATCAACCTTTGAGTGAACTCTGCAAAAGTCTTCACCCTTGCATGGCTCAAGTGGCTACACCACCAATCATAGGCTTCAACCTCCAAGTGCAGCACTGATATTTCAACAAATTCTTTCCCTGCTACAGGATGTAGTAGGAAAAATGCCTCCAAATTTCTCACCCAAGTTCTTGCATTAGATGACCCATCAAATGTAGACAACAGAAATCTATTTCCTTTGATTTCTTTTCTACTACATGGTCTCTTCTCTTCCTTCAGCTGGATGAAATGGGGAAAATCTAGAGTCTCCCTGAAGGCTCTAGGTTGAGAACTATACTCAACAAGGTAATCATTGAGGATCTGATGATCCAAGTATCTTCCAATCTCAATATCTTCTTCTTGATGAGAATAGGAAGTGCATGGTACTTCCTCTTCTTTTTCTTCAATCTTCTTGACCTCCTCAAAGGTGGATGCATCTCCTCTGGATCTGTAAATATATGAGAATAAACTCATCTTTTTCAATGTTTTGATCTTCTTGGGCTTAGACTCACAGGCTGTGCCAAGAAAGCTGCTACCACCCGAAGACTCAGACACTACCCTGTCCAACACAGGTGACCCCTGCGTTATACTAGGTGTAACCACATGCTTCCCATGATCCTGTGTGCCCTCATCCTCCAAGTACGAGTTAGCCATTTTGATGGCTTCCCCTTCCGTTATTCGGTCAAGCTAGAAAGAGGTATCCAACTTTTCCACCTGATATCGAACCGTGAAATCAATAGATCCATCATACATGGGAAAAGGTGACCTCCCAATGGTGCGCTTCCACTTTGAACTCTGAGTACTAGATCCCCCATTGTTACTTCCTTCTTCATCCCACCTGAGCTGACAATAAAATCTGAAGGGAAAATCCGCTCTAAAGTTTTCCCCCATGGACTGCCATTTGCAGAAATAATCTCCAAAGGGTATATGATCATGCCACCTCCCTTTCTCATTCGGTACTGGTGGTAAGAATGTAGACATCGTGATCCTGTTTGGCCTACTGAAGGCTGGTAAATGCTGGTCATATTGTTGGGAGACCCCCATATTTGTCATCTCTACAGCCTCTGGTGGGTAAGATTCTACCTACGCTCTTTGTTCATAGAAAATGTCCCCACGGTTTCTCTTCCAGTGTCATAGACAACTAGCTCCACAAGCTGAGCTAGATCTATGCTCTGATTCCACTGTAATATCCCTTTTCAGGGATATCTCTAAAACACAGCAAAATCTAACCAGAGATGGACTGGGAGGGAATTTACCAGATATTTCACCTCTGAAAGAGGATGAGATCTGGAGGCTATCTGGCCCTATCCAGACTCTGTCTAAGAGTGTGGGGGAAAACACAACAAGTGGTACAAAAATCAAAATGTGAAAGGAAGAAATAAAAGTGATGTAGACATACAATAGCATGTATATAAAGCATGCATAGATACTCAAGAAATACCAAGAGAGCGCTGAGCCATTTTATTATACTGATAAATATAGGGGAGTACAATAGGTGATCAAAACTTGCATAAGGCAAGTTACGAAATATTCTCAGAACTCTGCTGTGTTTCAGATCTATGTTGCATGGGATGGTTATGTTTCAGGTCTACGTTGCATGGAATGGTTGTGTTCATATCTGCGTTCCAGCGGCTAAAAACGGCCGTGTAGCTGTCTGGAAATACCTCCTTGCGAATCTGTGCTTTCCTCCCGATGATCATGTAGCCACTGCCTAGGATCCTCGATAATATGATCACCCGATTATCCAGAAATCCCCAATAGACCAAGATCCTCCAAGAATACCAACCGGAGCTTTCCCCAAGACGGACTGTGTCCTCCCACTCAGGACTACGCAGTCAATAAATGCGTTGCTCCTCCACAGATACTGCACAGTCAATAGATGTGTTGCTCCTCCATGAATGCTACAAATCGATCCTCCTACAACAACACTGATGGGACTACCTCACCCGAGCAGGCACTTGAAGTCCCCCAGGGTTGAGGGCGAGATCTCCAAACGAAGACACTCAATGCACTAAACAACGCTGCAGACAGGCTAAATAGCCAGCGTGCTCAAAGTCGCAATGACTAGCTTCAAATGCATAAACTCCAATCATCTCAAAATGAGGAGGCTATCATATTTATATAGCGTTTGCCACTCTCAAAACCTACGGCCACCTTTACCAACATCGCCTCCCTTTACTGTGTGAGCAATTTCCCTATGGCCGCTTTTACCAACGTCGCCTCGCTTTATTGCATGCACAATTTGGCCTCCCTTTGATTACAACGTTATATCTCCTTAGTGACTTTAGGGAGTGTGTTTTATCCTAAGTGGGTCATATTCTCCTTTCCACTGAATTTATTTATATTTTAACTTTATAAAGGCAAAATTAGTCAAAATTAATATTTCCAATTAGCTGTTGCTAATTGGGAATATTACACATTACCCTTAGGATAAATTTTTACTGTTCTACTATTCTACCAAGGCATGGCCAATATCTCACTCCCAGAAGACCAAATCATGGACTTATGTCCCTCATTTTCACTATGTTTTCCACCTCTGACTTTACCACTCTGTTTCTGATTGCCTAAGCCTTCTACTTTTACACCCTGGTTTGCCAAATAGCCTAAAATTTTTCCCCTATTCACCAAGTGCCTCAAGCAGTGGTAATTTTAAATTCCATTTCTAGGATCTTTATATAAATCAATCAAAGATTTCAGTTTCTAGGATTGCAATGCATAAGGGATCTGTCAAAACCAAGTTTTCACCTCCAAACCCTGATTCAAGTTTTCTTTCAAATACCTAGTCCAAAGGACATCCCAATAGTTCATGTAGGGTCTCCTAGGTTATGCATTTCTTTGGTTTCCTAAACTCACTATTTTTACATGTGCTCAAAGGTGAAATCAAATTAAAAGAAGGTGAGCTCATGATTGTCCAAAGAGTGTCAAAATATCTTTAAGGAAGGACCTCCTAGATCAAAGCATAAAGTCTACAAAAGGATGGTTTTCCTATTTTAAACAATTTCTGCAGGAATGGCTTACAATGTTTATCAACAGAAGAAAGGTAGGGTAAGAAGCTAAAACTCCTCAAGGACATCCACAACAGAAGAGAAGCAACATGCCTAAGCTCACAAAGAGGATCAGTGGTTTTATGATTGATTGCCAATCAAGTGTTTCCCAGCAAAGAGCCCATACAAAGGATCATGAAGACAGAGATACTTAAGCACAACTATGCATGGAATAAAGATTCATTGAAGTAAGAAATCATAGTGAGAGACCTCCTTGCTGACAGCAGGCAAAGATTGAAAAATGATGTTAGGAAATGACTTATAAGTCCTATTTAGGCACACTATTTCACTATACCAAAAGAATATATTGAGAAAAGTGTCAGTGTGAAAGAGACAAAAATATATAGTACAGTAAATATCCATCAAAATGGTCAAAGGAAAGAGATCATAGGTTTAAAGTGTCAAAATGGAAAAACGAAGCAAATCATCAGTTTTCTGAGTAAGTGACTAAAACTGCCAAAATTCCAAAGAATGACAAGGAAAAAAAAACAATGTATTATGGCACCTGCAATAAATAGAGGTGGACAAATGAAAAAAGGTGTGTTTGGAAACATCCAAAAAAGGTCATTTCTTAGTTAAGGCACCTCCTGCACAAGATAAAAAGAAATATCAGTAAGGGTAAAAAGACCAAAAGTAAACATTGGTCAAGTTGTGTTTTAATTATTAATTTTTCAAAGGGTATAAAAAGCGTAAATCCATCTTCACTCAACATCATTTCCTCATATGAAAAAAGAGTGGAGGATTTTCAAGTTTTTCAGGTTTCTAGCAGATTTTTCAGGCAGAAAATCTTGCGCTGCACTCCTGTGAAGTTGCGCTACGTGCCTGTACATGCTGCCTGCGTATTTTCCAAAGAGGTGCTATGTGCCTGTATCACAACGCTACGCACAGGGCCATCGCCCGACAAATCGTGCAGAGGCACCTGAACTGTTATGCTCCTGCGCGTGCAGTCTCCACCCAGAGGAGCTGACACATTATTGTGCTACGTGCCCAGGTGTGCAGAGGTTTCCAGACACCTCATGCAAGAGCGCCCGACAGCTCCTCAACTATGCGCCCAGCCATTCCAAGCTTGTTCGGCAGCCCATGTAGGGTCTGTCGTGCTACGCACCTGGGCATGCAGGGGGACCCGACTGCTCATTCAGACCTCACACATGTTGAGATCCTGCTGCCCGTTCAGGGCTACCCAACAAGATGTGCAGAAGGTGCCCGACTAGCCCGTGTTGCACTCCTATGCACTTTGCTTCAGCTGTGAAGATTGTTTTGAAGGTATTTTGTTTTTCCTATCTTTCGTACTGTCTGAAGATGAAATATATAGAAAGGAGATGGGTGAGCTTAAAGAGAATTTGAAAAAACCTTAAAGGGAGAAGGGTTAGGTCCCCATGTTTGCAAACATTGCTGATTCAAAGGGCACCCATCCACTTACATACTAAGAACACACTGAGGCCCAAATTGGTTTTCTTCACTCATCCTTCCCCTTCATTTGCATTCACCACCTGTCTCATTCTCATTAACCCCTCATTTTCCCTCTCCATATCATCTCCCAAGCAGATCAGGGTTTTTTTTTCAAAGGAAAAAGTAAAGGACAAAATTCCTAGAGAAGGCAATGTTGAGAGTGGCGAAAGAGGCCAAAGGCCTAAGGAATAGCAGAGGAAGGGTGGGAAGGCAAATAGGTTTGAGCCTATAAACACCAAATAATTGATAAACTCTCCTACTATAGTTTCATATTTCCAAGAGGTAGGATGTTATGAGTTCCGTGAGAAAGTGCAGAGAGTCCAAAGTCACCCTCAGTTGACCAAATTTTTTGTCCTTAACCTCCATGACCACCAAATACATCTAGATGGAGTGAATTTTGAGTTGACAACCAATTCAATCTCTATGGCCACTAGAATACCTTGCATGGGAGAAAAATGGTTCAAACAGGTGTATCTAGACCTAAGCCATTATCATCCCTTCTTAAAACCAAGTTTCCAAGCTGATTGCAAAACCATTTTCCCCTTTTCTCATTTATTGGACAGATATGCTCCTTTAATGAAAATCATTATGAAATATTTCACCTCTGAGGGTAGGTTTTATAGAATCTATTCCTACCACATAAGACTACTTTTGCATTTCACTAGGGCCAAGCTGCTACATTTTCCCTACTACCTTTGTAAAAGTATTGATAAAATGTCATCCATTATGCAAAGGAGACATCCTTCACAACAAATGCAAATTATTTTCCACCATTCCCCCATCAAAATGATTTTCTTACACTAATTAGAGAAACAAGGCATCCCATGGGCAGTTTTCATCGCCCATGGTGTTTTCACAAATCCACGGCCTCTTCCTCTACAAATTTTACCCTCATCATCCCATCCAGCTTCCTCCACTCCTCCATCACCCTCCACTAACCATGATTCATACTCTTCACATGAATCCTCCCCCAAAACAAACCTCCCTCTTTCATCTTCTCCTAAAAACTCAGAACATGAAGAAAGTAGTGACAAAGAGGAAGAAAGCCATGACAAAGAGGAAGAAAACAGTGACCAAGATGAACATGGCAGTCAAGAAGAAAATGATAGTCAAGAGGAAGAAACAAATAATGAGGGAGAGGAAGATGAAAGTGAAGAAAGTGATGACAAAGAGGAAGATTAAAGTGAAGAAAGTGATGAGGAAGAAGACAAAGAAGAAAGTGTTGATGAAGAAGAAAGTGGTGACAAAGGCAGTGAACCAAAAAGTGAACAAGAAGGAAAAGGCAGTGAGCTAGATGGAGATGAGGAAATCAATGACAGCCCAAGGACAGAGGTAGATTTTGATGAGAAAAATAATGAAGGTAAAGAAGAAAACAATGAGCCCAATAGCAGTGATAAAAGGAGTTGTGACAAAGATGAAAATAACAGTCAAGAAGAGACAAAGTTTGAAGGAAATTGCAGTGGGAAAAATAGTGAATACAGTGAGCCAAGTATTGAGGGAGAAACAGATGAAGAACAAATAGAAAATGATATTCATGGTGAAGAAGAGGATAACATGGCAGAAAATGAAGAAGATCATGATAGTGCTCAAGAACAAAGCAGTGATAATGAATAAACAAATTCTGAAGGCAAAGACAGTAGGCATAGCAAAGATGAAGAAAACAATGAAGATCCAGTGACAGAGGAAGAGTTTGAAAGTGAAGACAATGGGTCAAATAATGAAGACAGTGGGAAAAACAGTGAAGGGGCTGATGATAGTCATAATGAAGTAAGCCTAATGACTGATAGCCCTAACAAAAGTGGCAGCAGTGATCCCATGAGCTCAAGGGGCAGCCAAGAGGATGAAAATACACTAAGCAGTAATGAGGACATATCTAACCATGAAAACAAAGAAAAATACAATGTAAATGATGATGTTGTAAACATGGAGGATTACAATGTAGAGGACATGGAAGAAGATTACAATGGTGAAGATCAAGGCAGTGATATAGCATGGGAGAAAATGAAAATGCCTCTCAAGAAAGCAGTCTTGATATCACCAAAGATGAAATGAAACATGTTAAATCTTGTACTCTCACTTACCAAAGAGGATCAAGGCAAGTGTTTGTTGCCTCTAAGAGGCAAGGGACCTTTCCATATACTTCAACTCAACCATTGGACAAAGGTAAGCAAAAATTGGAAGAAGAAGAGGAAGATCATGAAAAATAAAGAGAGTTTGAACTTATTCACATAAAAAGTGATGATGAGAATGAAACAATAATTTTAAACTCCCTCATCCAAGACAAGAATGCACAAATCAAGGACTTGGAAGCTAAATTAGAAATATAAAAGTATGTCATTCACTTCTATTAGATGCAAAACAAGCAAATGAGTGCCCAACAGGCCATCCATGAAACAAGAACACTCAGGTACCAGAAAGAGGCTCAAAGGGCACAGGTGAAGTTGGAAGAGTTCATGGGCACTTATGAGGAGAGTAGTGATGAGGAAGGTCAAACTAGAAGGAGAACTAGAACTATGGGTCTAAAGAAAGCATTAGCAAAGCAAAGGGAAGAAGAATCAGCCCACGCAGAACAACTTTCCCTCCAAGAACCCCTTGCACTAGAAATTGAACATGATAGGGAATCATGGCTTGAGAGGGCTAACATACACGTTGAGGCCAAGCTAGAGAAGGAAAATAAAGACTTGGATTTACAAAGAACAATGACCAAGAATTATTCCCAAAGAAACCAATTTGCAAGGGAAAAACACAAAAACGCCCAAATGGAGATCCAAGCACTAAAAATGGAAACGAGCCAAGCTAACCTTAATTTTTTGGATCATGCTTCTCTACAGGTCTCCCAAGACCTATGAGGCATACTTCCACCAAATTTGGGAGTTTTTTGACAATATTTTTCTTTTTTGCAAATTTTGAGGCTAGGAGTGTAGCACACCTGATGCTAAGCTCCTCTTCATGGCATCTCCAGGAGGAAAGGATTGCATTTTTGGGTTCCTCAACACTCATATAACATTCTTAAAAAGTTTCAGCTCAATTGGAGTTGTTTTGGTCCCCCAAAAGGGTAAAAAACACTCACATTTTCATCATTCTTCCTACTTTTCAAGACATGTGCTGCGCTCCTACCAGTCTTGGAATTTTCACTTTTTGGACAGGTTTTAGAGGTCAAATTTGAGAAAAAATTTCATATCTGGAAATTAGACTTCAAGGGATTTCCAAAAAACAGTCACGGAGCCTTTTATGACATCGGAAAGGCCTTCAAAACACTACTGTAAGAAGACCCATTTTTCTTGTTCCTATGCTGCGCTCCTGGCATAAAATTTCATTTCAAAACACATTACTGTGCTCCTGTGGTTGAAAATTCAAAATGTGCATTTGGAAAGTTTTAGGAGTCTTGTCAGAGCCTAAAGAATAATTTGTTTTCTATAAATGGTTGAAAAGATATTTATTTTAGATATTTTGTGCCTTGGGCCTTGCAAGGCCTCAAGGACAATAGGAATACCTCTGTTTAGCCAATGGACTTCTAAATACTCTATTGGGTTTTTCTCCTTCTTTCTTGTTATATAGAGCATGAGGATTCATTGGTAAAGAGGGCTTTTGATGTGTTTGATAGCAATACATGGGTTTTGGAAGTTGAAGAGCAATTTGATGTTGTGGAGCTTGTGGATGATTTGCCTTGATTGATGTTGATGAAGGCTTGATTGCAGGATCCCTGAGTTTAGTTAATGGTGATGTATCTCTTATTTTTTCATGTTTTCTAGTTAATCATATGTCCATATTTCTATATTGCAATAGCTCATAAGAGTATAGGATGGGAAATGTTGTTTGAGGCACCTCACTCCTCCTATTTGCCTATTGTATTTATGTTTTCTTCTGCTAGGTTAGCTTAAGGAATTGTTAGTTGCTCCTTAGGCCCACCTAAGCTTGTATGTTTTATTATTGGATTAATATGCTAGTTTAAAAGTATGATTCAAGGTAAGCCCTGCTTGTTTGATGCTATCTAAACTTTGTCTTGAAATCTCTCTTTGATGTATTAATTGTTAGGTTAAGCCAAAGAGGTCTTGTTTCGATCTTGCCCTTTGTATATGCTTATTAGTTTGCCTCAAAGTTCTTTATAGTTTAATGAATGATGTTTAGGAGTTCCCTCTTCATTTATTGATGCTATTTGTCTCTTATATGTTTTCAAATCTTGAAAGTAGAATCATTGAAGTTAGATAAGTTTTCTTCCTTTCTTAGTTCCACTTAATTGTTTATCTTGAATGTTTATTTGTTTAAAAGTATTGTCATTGAGTAAATGGTGTGCCCTATCTCATGATTAGTACTTTTTTCTTATCGGTATTCAAGACCTTCTTGTTCATAGGTATTTAACAAAGGATTCTTAACTGCCTTTTTCCCTACCTTGTTTCCTCGAACTTAATGTCCATCTCACATCACACATAAACTTTAAAGATGCATTGACTACACTAGATTTTCCTTGTGATGTACCTGATTCACTATTGAGATATCAATGACTTCATAGACTCCATAGCCCAATGATTGACAACCTCTCATTCCACCTATCCTACTCAATCATCTTACCTCAACCAAACAAACAAACAAACCCTACACTTAACAACTAGGCTAAAATCAACCACCTAAAGCGAACTAGTTTACATCCTTCGCACATAATAGAGAGAGCCCTCTCTAAGTCCAGAAGGCTAGGTCCTAGGACTCCAAAGACTGGTTTTATGTTACGCTGTGCATTTGGTCTACAAATCTACTAAATCAAGGGACACTAATAGAATACACATTTCTTGATGAGATCAGAGAAAAAGTAAAGGTGCCTGAAAATAATAATAATCAACAGCGACAACAATAGCAACCACCACAATAGCAATAGGCACATCAAACACCTGAAAGTGGTGTCAGAAAATCTACCAGGATAAGTAGACCCACTAAACGATACTCTCCTTCATTATATTATTTATTGTTGACTGATTCTGCTAAACCCGAATGTTATGAAGAAGAAATGCAGGTTGAAACTGGGAAGAAGTGGGAGCTAGCCACGGAAGAAGAGATGGACTCCTTAATGCATAAACAGACTTGGGACTTAGTCAGGTTGCCTACAGGTAAAACAACATTGCATAATAAATGGGTTTACAGGATGAAGGAAGAATATGGAGGAAAACAAAGGTACAAAGCTAGACTTGTGGTGAAGGGGTTTGCACAAAAGAAAGGTATTGATTTTGATGAAATATTTTTCCCTGTTGTTAAGATGAATTCAATCAGAACTATTTTAAGTCTTGTAGCAGCGGAATATTTACTTCTTGAACAGTTAGATGTAAAGACAAAATTTCTCCATGGATATTTGGAGGAAGAGATCTAGATGGAGCAACCAGAGGGATATGAGGTCAAAGGGAAAGAAAAATTAGTGTGCAGGTTAAATAAAATATTGTATGGCTTAAAACAGGCTCCAAGGAAGTGGTATCTAAAATTTGACAGGTTTATGTCTAAACAAGGTTATACTAGATGTCACTTTGATCATTGTGTTTATCTAAAAAATCCAAATGATGGCAGCTATATTATATTGTTATTATATGTAGATGACATGCTTGTTGCAGGGTCTAACATGCAGGAAATAAATGTGCTCAAAAGAAAATTGGAAAATTATTTTGCAATGAAGGATTTGGGAGCTGCAAAACAAATCCTTGGTATGAGAATAACTAGAGACAGGAAAAATCACAAATTAACACTATCTAAGAATGAGTACATACAAAAGGTGTTGAAAATATTTAATATGCAGAATGCAAAACCAGTTAGTACACCTTTTTCTAGCCATTTCAAACATAGTAAGGAGATGCCACAAGACCCAAGAAGAGATGGACTATATGTCTAAATTTTCATATGCATCAACAGTTGGAAGCTTAATGTATGCAATGGTCTGCACAAGGCCTGATATTGCACATGCAGTGGGAGTTGTAAGCAGGTACATGAACAATCCAGGAAAAGAACATTGGATGGAAGTGAAATGGATTCTCAGATATTTGAGAGGTACCACAAATCTAGCATTATGATTTGGTGGTTCAAACATTGCTCTACAGGGATATGTTGATGCAGATGTGGCAGGTGACAGAGATAACAGGAGGAGCACTACAGGATATGTATTTACTGTAGGCGAAACAGTTGTCAATTGGGTTTCAAAAATCCAAAGTGTTGTTATGCTTTCAAAAATAGAAGCAGAGTATGTTGTTGCTACAGAGGCCAGTAAAGAAATGATTTGGTTACAAAGGTTTATGGATGAATTGGGTAAGAAGCATGATATGGGCATGTTATATAGTGATAGACAAAGTGCCATTCATCTTTTAAAGAACTCAGCATTTCATTCCAGGACTAAACATATATAGTTCAAGTACCATTTCATAGGGTCAGTATTGGAAGATGTGCAGTTGAAGTTGGAAAAGATACACACTAGCTAGAATCCTACAGATATGCTAACAAAAGTTGTAACCAGGGAGAAATTAAGAATATGCTCAGTTTCAATTGGTCTTCAAGGATGATGATGAAGATGAGAAACAACCAGTTTCAAAGAGGAGTTATTTTCCAGCAAATGAAGTAGCGGTGGAGTTGTTACAATCAGTCTCCAAGTGGGAGATTGTTGGGTGTGGAGCCTGATTATCTTGTTTATTTTGTATCACAACGTTGCACCCCTGAACCTTAATGGGGAGGCAACGCCGCTTGTAATTAAACGATTCCTGGGGGGTCTAGGGGGGGGGGGGTGGCTATGATTTTATGGAGCCCCCCTTGGTGAGGGGTTTCGGGGGCAGCACCCCCAAAGCTAAACACAGGTGTAAAATTGCCTTGTAAAAGTATAGAAATTTCTAGTCAAACTGGGTCGTTCATTAGGCGGATGATCTGACCGTAGAAGTTATGTTTAGTTTAGGGTTTTTTTCCCTAGAAGGCAACCCTCGTTTGTATGAGGGAATTGTATTGCGGCTATGTATTGTATGTGTATTCTCAGAGCAAGAAACAGATAGGGATACTGTGAGAGAGAACATAGGATATTACAGCGGATCTGTTGTAGGTTGTGTCTCTTCATTTTGTTGGATAATAGAAAGGAAGGACTGGCTGTTCGGGGTGGACATAGCCCAAACTGGGTGAGCCACATATATATGTGTCTCTCTAGTTTTATGTGTTTTGTGTGCTTGTGTTTTCCACATATTTTATGTGTGGCATTACTCTGTATTATACAATCTCTCTAACAAAATGAAATCGAGGGATATAATGGAAATGATGTAATGGGCAATTTCCACCACATATATGACACAATTTTTTGGATTCTCGTAGGCCAACATAGTATACACGGTGAATTAGATACCATCTTTGAAACAGGTCTAGGTTTCCACATTTGGAAATGAAATTATCACGTTCGTCACAGAGTTCACAACGTTGGACAGGAGGAGGAGGAATAAATGGAAGTCTTTCTGGTGACTGTCGTGCCTCTTGAAGGTAAAATATGACCCGAGGTTCTTCCCCATTTAGTTTCATGTGGGGATCCTCCTGATATGATTGTTCTAGGGCATGTAAGGCATCCGTATATCACGGTATTTATGGGCAATGATGGGTTTAATTCCCATAATTGTTACAGATTGCGCATGCATGGTTGGTACGCAATGCTTTACCTTGGTTTTTTGTGGTTGGTTACTTTTTACAGGAACTTGTGGCCGCAATATTTCAATTGGAACTGAGGAGAGGTTTTTAAATCATCCAATTCTGGGCAGATAGTAGTAGGGTGGCCTACGATATTGCATAATGCACAAGGTTGTAGCTCCCTTGGAATAATGGGGGTTTTTATCTTTTTCCCTTTTTTAAGGGTCTTCCTATTTGTTTTAGCTGGCTTTGCGATGGGAGTCTCTTTCACTAGTATAGCTATGGGGCTTTCCTTAACCGGTGGGGCATACTCAACAGTGATAGGGGTTAATCACGTAGTCGTGATGCTCGTGTCTCCCAACATGACAGGTAGGACCAAGTACCAAACTGGTATTGTGAAAGATATGTTTGGTAACACTACTGTTGCCAAAAATTGTTGTGTCACAAAACTAGGTAGAGGGTATAGAAAAGGAGTTTGGGAGATGGCGTAGGATAGAAAATTTCTCTTGCCAGAGGCCTCAGTTTCATTACTACTAGCTCATTCTCCTTGCTGGTCTCAGTGCTTGATGAAGACATCATGCACATCAGGGCCCTTGTGATATCACCAAATCATTCTGGTATGGCAAGGGGATCTCCTAGGAATGATCCAAGGATAGACGACGGTTTGAATTGGCCAGGGCCATATTATTGGTACCGTGTGAGAAATTCTACAGATGTGTCTACATAGGGTAGAATGACATCGACATTCGTCATGGGTCTCTTGTCATAGTACGTTAATTGGTCGATGGTGATGATGCGATCCTCATGGGAGAACATCATAATATGGAAAATGGAGGATGCTATGGAAAATATGGCGTACATATAACTCAGTCCAAGGAGTATATTGTAGTCTAGCTATGTGTCCAAGACCTCAATGTCTATAACAACCATATTGGTGGCAAAGTAGACTGGGAATTTTTTATAGACTGACAGGAGCAGAAGGGGGCCCGTTGTATGATCTAAGCATGATGTCCAATGGCTTTAGTTTTGGAGATCCTAACTTCTGCCAAACGCTTTTCGACATGATGCATGTGGATGCACCCTCGTCAATGATACATCTGTGTATCGTAATGTTCTGGAATGAAACCAGTATATAGAAGGCCACTAATGAAGGAAACCTAGGTGTGGCTTTGTCTACGTCAAAAGCCATTAGGCGCGAATCAGTAGGGTCGATGGTGCCTAACGCAGAAAGTAAGGCTTTCATTTTCTTTGGGAAATATTGTAAGACCTCTAAAACTGACATGGAAGTTGGAGATTGTGCTAAATCATCCATGATGCTATAATTATGGGCCACTTTTGAGTGGTGTCCTGTTCGCCTTGTTGGACCCTTAGCCATTTTTGGCAAAGGATAAATAGGCATTTTGATATATTCAATGGTTCTGTAGGTGCATTCATGCTATCCCTTGATGTACTGGTGTCTAGTGGGATATCATAGCTTCGATTCCATGTTTGAAAGAAAATTTCCTCGTCATTCATACAAATTTTGTGGCTTTTTTTTTCGGAATTGTCGGTGGGTGGTTGTTGATGTTGGGTAGTCACCACCCCTTGGTATGGGAAGGGCTCCTGCATTATAGTTATTTTTTGTGTGGGTCCCCCTTGTCCTTTGTTACCTCAAAGCTTCTTTAGCTTCGGGAGCTCGGGACGATGGTGAGTGTAATGGCCATACTCACCAAAAATCGCGCAAGAGTGGTTGTTCTGCAGATTAGCCCTCTTGTTCTACCCTTGGGAGTTATTTCGCTCCTATTTTTTATTTTGGTTGGAGTTACCCCTAGCCTGGGATTGCAGAAAGCGTTGTTGGTTGTTGCCCCCCTGTCTAAGATTTCCTTTTTCTTTATTTTTTTTCCTCTTTATTTGCCGCGTTGGGAGGATAAATCTAATTCTCCTGGTAGTATGACTGGTGCAGTTGGGCTTGAGAAGGTTGCATGAAGTTCACTGGTGCATTTTTTTTTCATCGGTGGGTTTTGTGCTAGGGATTGGGAATATTGAGGTTTCTATCCCTGGTTTGGATATGGTTGCTGGGGGTAAGCTCATCTGCTAGTGTTTCTAGCTGTGTAATGGGTCCCTTGTGTGGGAGGGTATGGTCATCCTTGCTGATGATGGTACGACGGCACCATATTAGTCATGTTATGCAGAGGTGCATGATGACTTTGATGGTATTCTGGTTGTGGGATGTTCTGGTTAGGATCATATGCATAATTGGGGTACGAGACACTGCTGCTTAGGTGACTTTGGGTCACTGACCCTATCAATCTGTTTGTAGTTTTTTACACCACTAGAATTTCTTTATAAGTTTGCAGGCGTGGGGATTTAGGCAGGATGATATAGATGTATCATGACTAAGTGGATATCAGCTCGATTTGTTGGTCTTTGCAAATGGCATCCTCTTCAGAAGTAGATCCTTGAGCTGCCACATCCTTCGAAATATCTACTGTGAGACTTTTCATGAAAAGGTCCAGTAAAACTTGATCATTGAGTTTGGCTTCACACAAACTTCGATGTCTCCGCCATTCATGGAGATGGTCCGAGATATGGATGCCTAGTGTTTGCCTAAAATGTGTTAGTAACTCCATTCCTGAATCATGGTGGATGGGTAACTAGAAGCATGTAAGGAACACAGTAGAGAGGGTGCTAAAGGTTCCATATGTAGCTGAAGGCTGCTCCACATACCATTTCATGGCTAGTCCAGTTAAGGTGCATTGAAATAACCTTAATCAAATAGTATCATCAATAATATTGTTCGATGAACACCATAGGTGGAAATTCATTACATTGTTTCCAGGGTCTTTCGCTTGCTTCCCTTAAAATTTTGGAATGTCCGAAGGGAGCTTTGTGGGCATGGGGGGCTAAGTGAGATTGTGTGCAATGGGTTCATTTGTTAACTTTGATAGATTAGGTAAGTTTAAAGATGCTAGGAAAGGTAACTTTGTGTTGAATTCCATTGTAGACTGTGAAATTCAGGGTTTTGGCTAAGTATAGGTTTTTTCTGCGACTTACTCAAATGTTTTTTTTGTTGGCTCCCTGAATGGGTAGCGCTCATCTTCCCTTTGGGGTTGTGGGAGGAGTGGTGTGTGGTGACCCAAAGGGAGTTTCCACAAGTGTGGTGTTGGGTGACCCTTGGGGGTTCCCAACCAAAGTCGCCCTAATAAAGGATGAACCAGTAAGGGTGGTTGTGTGTCATCTTTGACACTTAAATGGCGGAAGAATTGTCACTCCTCCCTCTAATGGGGGGAGGTCCAAAAAACATCTGTTGTGAAACCAGCTCCAAAAATAAAATAAAAGAGATATCAATGCCTTAGAAATAAGCCACTTCTAGGGGGCAACCTCCAATACATTACATGAATGAACAATTCTTGGATGACACAAATTACAATACCTCATTTCTATATATAGGAGTCCATGGGGCCATAATGTAATCCTAGTGGGGCCACAATGTAATCCTAGCAGACCTAAAAATAATAATTTAAGGGCACAATAATAACAATATGGGGGTTACAGGGGTACAATAATAACAATAAGGGGGTTACACTAACAACAATAAGGGACTATACTAGTAATATAGGGACCTAACATGCCCCTCTCCTTCCAAAAAGTGTTGTCCTCAATGCTTGAGTAGATTTGGGTGATTCTATATAAAATTCTCATCCTCCCATGTAGAATCTTCAGTGGGTAAGTTTTTCCACTTGATGAGATACTCTGAAATTGATCGATTCCATAGCTGTCGAGTTCTTGTTTCCGTGACTGCTTCAGCTTCAAATATGATTTTTCCTTCCTCATCAAGTTTTGGCAATATTGTTTGAACTATAATATTTTCACCTATAACCTTCTTTAAGCATGAAACATGGAAAACTAGATGCACTCGTGAAGAAGCAGGAAGCTCCAATTTGTATGCCATAGTACCAATCTTTTGCAACACCTTGTAAGGACCATATTACTTTGCCTATAATTTATTATCCTTCTTAGCTTGCTTGAGGGACATTTTTTTGTATGGTTGTAGCCGTAAAAATACCCAGTCTCCTACATCAAAACTTCTCTCACTGCGATGTTGATCTGCTTGTTGTTTCATTCAACTTTGTGCCAAATTCAGGTTATCCTTTAAGAGTTGGATAACTTCTTGTTGATGCTCGATGTGATCTTCCACTACTTGAAACTTTGAATTTTCTCTTAAAGATGATGTTATAGATGGTGGATGATATCCATAAAGTGCCATAAATGGGGTCATTTTTGCTACAGTATAGAAGGAAGTGTTATACCACCATTCAGCGAGAGGTAACCACTTGACCCATTGTGTTTGTTTATCAGATACAAAACAACGAAGATATCCTTCCAAACATTTATTTACTATCTCAGTTTGACCATCATATTGAGGATGATAAGATGAGCTATGAGCTAATTGAGTACCCAAACAAGAAAATAACTCCGTCCAAAAATTTCCAGTAAAAATGGGATCTCTGTCGCTCACAATAACCCTTGGGCTTGCATGTAGCTTTTGAATTCTATCCATAAATGTAGTAGCAACTGTACTTGCTTTAAATGGATGAGATAATGCACAAAAGTGTGCATACTTGGTAAGTCTATCAACTACCACCATGATGACACTCTTTCCTTCGGACTTAGGTAAAATTGTGATAAAATCCATTGAAATCTCCTCCCAACATTGACTTGGAATGGATAAAGGTTATAGAAGTCCCGGGGTCTTAATTGTTTCCACTTTATTCTGCTGGCAAACCAAACATTCCGCCACAAACTTTTGAATATCAGATTTAAGGCCATCCCAAAAAAATTCTTTCTTCACCCTGTGGTAAGTTTTTAAAAATCTGAAGTGTCCTCCTAAAGGAGAAGTGTGCAATTCCAAAAGAATCTTTTGTTTTAGTTGGGAATTCTTACAAAGATATAAGCGATCTTTGTACCATAAGGAATCATTTTTCCAACTAAATGTATCGGATGTACTAGGATCTTGCTGCAACTTTTGAATGAGTGTCCATACATCTTTGTCCTTCTTCCATTCATCTCTTGCTTCGGTTATCCAATCTGGTTGGATAATAGAAATGGCACAAAGCAATGCTTCCACCTCTTCATTCTTTCTTGAGAGTGCATCTGCAACAACATTAAGCTTTCCTTTTTTTATAGATTATTTCAAAGTCATAACCCAACATCTTTGTGACCCATTTTTGCTGCTCTTCTGAAGATAGTCTTTGTTCCAAAAAGTGTTTAAGACTATCATGATCAGTTTTTACCTTGAAGTGTCTTACCATTAGGTAAGTTCGCCATTTCTTTAGTGCATGCAGTATTGCTAACATTTCCTTCTCATAAATAGGTTTCTGTAAATACTTTCCTTTGATTGGACGACTTTCAAAAGAAATGGGTCTTCCTTCCCGCATTAAAACTGCACCAATTCCATTTCCTGAGGCATCACATTCCACAATAAAGGTTTTTGTGAAGTCTGGTGTAGCTAAGACCGGTGCTAGGCACATTGCCTCTTAAAGACGTTCAAAGGCCTTAGTTGCTTCAGGAGTCCATGAAAATGCATCTTTCTTCAATAATGTTGTTAGAGGTGCTGCTATTCTCCCATAATTCTTAACAAAGTTGCGATAATACCCTGTTAACCCGAGAAATCCTCGCAACTGCTTTATGGTTGTGGGGACTTTCCATTCCTTAATGGCTTTAATTTTGTTAAGGTCTACTTTAACACCCTCATGAGATACAATATGACCCAGATATTCCACCTCTTGTACTCCAAAGAAACATTTGGATTTTTTTGCATATAATTGTTTCTCCTGCAATAGTTTGAGCACCCTGTCAACATGTTCAACATGATCCTTCCAAGACCTGCTGTAGATTAGTATATCATCAAAAAATACTAGCACAAATTTTCTAAGGAAGGGTTTGAAAATGGAATTCATCAACCCTTGAAATGTAGAAGGTGCAGTGGTAATGCCAAAAGGCATGACCAAAAATTCATAATGACCCTCATGAGTTCGAAATGCTGTTTTTGGAATATCTTCAGTCTTCATTCTAATTTGATGATATCCTAAATGAAGATCCAACTTGGTAAAAATAAATTGCTCCATGTAATTCATCCAATAATTCATCAATCATAGGAATGGGAAATTTATCTTTAATGGTGAGCTTATTGAGCTCCCTACAATCCGGACACATGTTCCATGATCCATCCTTCTTGTGTACCAATACTACAGGAGCAGAGAAAGAACTTTGACTAGGTTGAATTATACCTGCCTCTAACATTTCTGCAATCATACATTCAATTTCGCTCTTTTGGACATAAGGATATATATAAGGCCTGATGTTTGGAGGAACACTTCCTGGAATAAAATGAATAGCATGATCATGATCACGAATAGGTGGAAGTCCTTTGGGAGTTTCAAGCACCTTGGAATGATTGTCCAAGACTTGTTGGAGATCTGCAGAATTAGATGATTTTGATGTTGGAACTTCTAGTGAGCATAATTGTGCAATTACGCCTCGTTGTTATTTCTTTAGAATATTTTTCATGACATTAGAGCTTATTATCTTTCCTAGCTTCCTTGCAATACCCCGTAATTCGACTTCCTTTCCTTCTGAAAAAAAATTCAAGAAAAGTTCTTGAAAATTAAAAGCTACCATCCCCAAAGATTGTAACCATTGTACTCCTAGTACAACATCAGCACCTCCCATAGGAATGGAAAGCATTTGAATATTCAATACATATTCCCCCATGGTTAGCTTGATATTATGGCATTTTCTAGAGCAATTTATAGTTCCTCTATTTGCAACCATCACTTGATATTATGGTGCTGGGTATAGGAAACAATTCAATTCCTTGGCTTCCATCCTAGATTCCATGCCATATATCTTAGATTCCACACCTTTATTCAAACCATCCATCTTCGCTTCCATGCATTTCTTCAAAACATCCATTTCATTTTTTGTTGCTCTTTGTGAGAGCGAAATTTGGTGCACTTGCTCTTGTAATTTTGATAGATCATGTTGCAATTCTTCATCTTCATGAGTCATAGTAGAGCCTTCTGAAGGCTTAATGGGTGTTGAATTATTTTTACGGGGCATTTTTTTTTAACCCAATACTGATATATATTCTACAATATGCCCTTAGAATCAATTCAAATTGATTCTTCAAATAAGACTTATGCAATTCGTAAAAAACAAATACACACCTTTTTCTTGATTTTGAGGATCTCGATATTGAAATTGGATTATCTTTGTGATTTCAGCTCTTAAATATATAAAATTGGGCACTAAGGTAGCCTTCTAAATTATCTTTCGAATGCCACAGGTCTGACTTGATTTGGATTCTCCAAGGAAAAGTTATGTCCAATCTTTCACAATGACCTAATTATGGATTGGTTCAGTAGAGCGACCTTGTACGACTTTCCATATGTCATTGTTTTGTCTTTTAGCTCTGAAATTGATAGAAACAAAACTACATTCTGTGTACTTGCAACCACTTTTTACGGCACTCCAATCCGATGCTCAGAGAGAGAGTTATGAATATTTTCTCACAATCACCTCTTTGAGATGAAATTCAAGAGCCTGAAAAAGCACTACCTTCCACAGATCATATCTCCAAAAATATTGCGAACCAAGCTCTGAATTTTTTTCACAAGTTTCCTTAGGATTTTAGATTTGTGCCCTAACAATTTCAGATTCTAAACCTTCATAGACAAAAATTTGTAGTGCAAATTCCATGATGACCTGTTTATATTAAATTGAGGAGCCTGCACAAATACCTAACTTCCACAGATCATATATCCGCAAATATTGCGAACCAAGATCTGATATTTATTGAAGATGTTACTCAAGATTTTGTCTTCGCACCCTAAAAATTTTAGCTTCTGAAACTTCGTAGAAAAAACTTTATAGCGAAAATGCCACGATGACCTGTTTGGAGCAGCAAAACCCTAGAATCCAAATGTTGTGAAACTAGCTCCAAAAATAGAATAAAAGAGATATCAACGCCTTAGAAATAAGCCACTTCGAGGGGGAAACCTCCAATACATTACATGAATGAACAATTCTTGGATGATACAAATTACAAAACCTCCTTTCTATATATAGGAGTCCATTGGGCCACAATGTAATCCTAGCTGACCTAACAATAATAATTTAAGGGCACAATAATAACAATATGGGGGTTACAGGGGTACAATAATAACAATAAGGGGGTTGCACTAACAACAATAAGGGACTATACTAGTAATATAGGGACCTAACAACATCTAGATCGACGAGGTCCCGTTGGATCCGTTATGGTGTCAAATCGGTTTGATTTTGGAAATATTTTTTTAGTTTCTTGAGAAGATAGATATTATATATCAAATAAAAAGTGATCATATACATAAAAAAAGTGAAAATAAAAGGTTAATTTCCCTTTAGATTAATCCTATGTGATCAGTCAATAAAAAAATGGTTTTTGTAGTTTTTCATATGATACTCAAAAAATCCTAGAAGACCTAATCATTCTCACACTCTCAATTGTAACTGGTCCTTTCCAAGATATCTTCTGGTGGGTACTAGGGCCAATGTCCAAAAATAACTAGCGATTATTTCCAGTAGCCGAAGAATCGACCAAGGTAACGAGAAGAGGGTCTAGTGTGGCCTGCACCATCACCTATAGGGAAGGATGCCTTAAGTTTGGCCACTAATTACCATCATCCCATGTGAGTTTTCAAGTCTTGAGATTCTTGGTATTCAGCTACCAGTACCTAGCACTAAATGGGTCAGGTAGCCCCAAATAGTACCGCACGCACTGGGCCTAAGCTTAAACCCCTTTGAATTGGGTCTCTGTGGCACTCGAGAATTCTTTTCCATGGATGGATAGACGAGTTTAAAGCTCCCTAAATAGTCAAATTCTATGTCTCAAGAATGTAAATTGACCATGCCGGCTTATTGGATGCCTATCCCCAATGGTCCTAACCTGAACTATTAAATATCTTATGGCCCTTGTGGGGAGATTTAATGAGTTCAATTAATGGTTTGTTTTTAAGGGGTCTTACTTTGCTTAAGGTGTGGAAATGTGTGTGATAAATTTCAAAATCACAATTTTTGTAGGACGTGGATATGCGATGATCCTTTACACTCCCTCCTAATCAAACTATGTTTTGATTTTTCCTTTCAAAAAGTAAATGATGCGTGGATAATGGGCCGCTTAAAATTTTGCTTATTTATACTAAATGTTTCACTATAGGGAGATGGAAAACTATCAAAAGGGGGTGTTCATATGCATGCCCAGGGTCACCAAGGGGTGCAAGGGCAGCAGATATTACTTTCCTTCTAAGATAATTTGATCTTATTCCTGAATCCTAATGCAAAATTTAAACTAAATTTAATGCAAAATTGGAAAAAGTGGAAAATAGCTAAGCATTCGTGGATATGGGCCACTTAATCCTTGCTAATTACCTATGTGTTTTGTGTCTATTATCACTAATAGTTCCATTCAGATAGCATGGGTGGATTTTAGCCACTTACTTGCCTCCTAATTAAACTATGTGAATTTGTGATAATAAACTAAAAATCAGAACTATGCAATAACTAAGCTAAGGCCCAGCTAAAAATATGTCCTAACAGTCAAGGGACACCATAACACAGTGTTGGCATATTGATTCTGGGATGCCAGTCACTTTACACTTGCAAAAAATGAAGATAACTAGTGAAAAAATGTTTCAATGGTTTCCGCGCAGAATTTCTCTACACAAGCACACAATCTCCATGTCTGTATGGACTAAATGCGTGCAGACCGACGCGTCTGTTTTTGATGAACACGCATGGTTTTCCTACACACAAAAATTCCGCTTATCCTTAACTAAATCTCTTCACAAAGGTTGAATGAGAGAAGCTAAGGAGGAGGAGACCTGGTCCTGCAGCAATCCTGAGCAAAAAAGAGATCTTGCATGAACACAACCACTTAGCATAAGAGGAAAAATAAGTGGAGTGGCCAATCCTATGTTGGTGTGTTTAGTGCACGAATGTATGAAAAACACCAGTTCTTGGTAGGAGTGATTTCTAGCCTACAAGCAATGGTCATAGGGAAAAAATGGGTTGTTAGATGGCTAGTGAAGCATCATAACATGTAGAAAAGCTAGTTATGGAACATAGCATACTACAAAAATAAGAGGAAACAAGAAACAACACATACACATATAACACAAGCTTAATATTGAGTAAATGAACTAATAATACCAACAGAGAATGAATCCCCTTTTATTAGCTACTGGTGGTAAAAGAGAGGTAGAATGCTATAACACTCACAATGATTCCTTAGAGCTATGGAGATCTAATACTAAAGGCAAGTAGGGATCTCCCCTTAAGTTGTTTACATGCCTCTCTCTTCTCCTCGAATGAGTGATCATATAACAGAAAATTGATGCACTTATCCTTTGGGATTGAGATAATGGATGGCCAACAACTGAATCTCTTCACTCTCTTGCTTCTTGGAAAACACACTGTTGGTTTGCTTATGGGAAATTAGGTCAGCATAACAATGTGTTATGAATCGTTCTTCTCATGGTGGTATTTTATAGGAAAAAATAAATTTTCTTCCCTCTCTTGCTAAAATTGTGGATAGTGACCCAAGAGTGGTGGTTGATTCCATTGTGTGCTCACTTGAAGTCTCAAGGTGGCTCTAGGCGGATGTCCTTGGGCAGCCTCAAGTGGAGAATATTCTTCTTAAAGAGTGCAAAGTGGTCCTGGATAGTGACCTTTCTCCATACTTAGGACCGTGTGGCTTATTGGGGGGAAGTCATGGAGATATTCTCTGTAATCAAATAAAAATGTGCGCGGAGCACACTTTTCCTGTGTCTTCTATGTGTAAGTTGAAAAATTTTCCTCTTGACGTTAGAGAAAATTAAATTTTCTAGATTCTCTAATTTTTTTCAACCCTGTAAATCCTTCTGCTTGAAATTTCATGATGTATTTTTCTTGTCCGATTTTCTAGTGATAACAACCACCATGAATATCTAGAAGAAGGAACTAGAAGATCAAGAGGAGGGGGAGCGCCTCTTCCATTCCCAAATGTGGGTAAAGGGTTCCTCGTTGAAATTCATTGTCGACAGCTGGAGCCAAAAGAACCTCATTTCAGTAGAGGTCATGAAATGATTGGGCTTGATGACCAGAACAAACCCACAACCATACACCATCGGGTGGCTTCACCAAGGACGATATCTCCGTGTAAGCCAACAATGCCACCTTCCCTACAACATCAAGCCCTTCACAGATGAGATGTGAAATTACTCCTATTGATGTTTGTGATGTATTATTAGGTCAACCATACTTTTGCAAGAAACATGTTGTGTATGATTCCAGGCCTCAGGCTGTTATTTTTACTTTGGGAAATAAGTTGTATATGATATCGAAGGTAGCACTGCCTACCACTATTTATTTGGTTACTGCAAAAAAATGCAGTAAGGTCATTTCCAAAACTAGGAATTTTTTTTCCTGATGATTTGCCTTCATGGAAAGAAGAATAATGTGGCGACGACCTCCAGAAAAGTCTTCTCTACATGACAACAACAGATGGACAAAGTCGTGGGGGAGTATGGGGACGTCTTCACCTCACCCATAGGGGTTCCTCTGCATTGTTAGGTCAAGCACTCCATCAATATGACCCTTGGTGTGTTGCTGCCCGGTGGACCAATATATCAGTGCTATGTTCTGGAGAAAAATGAAATCAAGAGGCAGATTTAGGAGTTGATATAGAAAGGTCACATCTGGTAGATTTCCTCGCCCTGTGGGAGCCAAATTATGTTGGTGCAGAAGAAGGATGGGACTTGGAGACTGTGTATTGACTATCGGGAGCTGAACAAGATCACTATCCAGAATAGGTACCCGATCCCAAGGATTGATGACCTTCTAGACCAACTCAAGCGGGAAAAATATTTCATTAATGTCGACTTGAGGTCTAGGTATAACCAAGTACCAATCAAACCACTTGATGTCTGGAATACTACCTTCAAAGCCAAGGAGGGCCTTTTCAGATGGATGGTCATGTTGTTCGGGTTGAAAAATGCTCCTGCAAACCTCATTAGGTTGATGGACGACATCTTGCGGTCATTCACCAACTCATTTTTTTTGGTGTGCTTGGATGACATCCTAATCTTCAGCTAGACTTGGGAAGAGCACCTCCACCACATTCGACAGGTCCTCCAAACTTTGAGGCAACACAAGTTATGTGCCAATTTGAAGAAGTGCACTTTTGGCATGACCCAGGTTCAGTATCTTTGATACATTATTGATGAGTAGGTGGTGCATGTGGATCCAGCCAAGATCCAAGTCATTCAAGATTGGCCAGCCCCAACCACTCTAACATAGCTTTGCAGCTTTCTGGGTCTTGACAATTTATACCACAGGTCCATGTTGAGATTCTCTCATATCACTTGGCCCTTGAGTCAAATCAACAAGGGAGGAACGAAAGAAAAATTATTTTGGTCTGAATCTCAACGTAATGCATTCATATATTTAAAACATCACCTCTTCTCTAAACCATTACTCACATTAATAGACTTGCAACAACCATTTGAGATTTACACAGATGCCTCTGACTATGATATTGGGTCAGTTCTTACTCAATAGGGGCATACAGTGGCATATGACAGTGAGACACTTTTTGACACAGTCCGAAAGTATCCCACTTATGACAAAGAGATTTATTCCATTGTGCAGGATTTCTGACAATGGAATCATCACATTTTGCGGAAGGAAACAATCATCCACATAGAACACCAAACCCTGCAATTCATACAGACACAAGGGAAGTTGCAGAATGATCGCCATCAAAATTAGTCCACATACCTACAACAGTTTCACTTGAACATCAAGTACAAGTCAGGAAACACCAGTAATGTTGCATATTGACTCATTTGACCACCAATTGTGGTGCTAACCACCGTGCTCAACTCTTGTTGGCACGGGACTTCCTATTGGCTACTTCTCTACAAAGTGATCTGGAATTCTGCCACACATACAAGACACTCTTGGAGGGTAAGAAAGTTCCAAAATTTCATCTCCAAGATGCACTGTTATGTCACCTAGGACACCTTTCTGTTCCTTCAAGCGAGAATGCCAAGATAGTTAGGGAGGCGCACTAGATTTGGGTCATTGGAAATTTCAGGGTCAAGAAAATAGTGGCAGTACTGCAGAAGTATTTCTATTGGCCGAACCTTTGACAGGATGTCAAGAAGTACATCAGATTTTGCACTACCTGTGCCATTTCCAAACTGACCCTCAAGAAGAAAGGCCTCTATACTTCATTGCCTACCCTTTGTCGACCTTGGGAATCCATCTCCATGGATTAAATTTCATGCCTTCATTCTAATAAGCATGGAAATGATTGTTTTTTTTGGCTTGTCGAAAGATTCTTGAATATGGCCATTATGGTGGCCTGCAAGAAGAATATCATAGCAGAAGCCACTGCTAAACTCTTCTTTTGAGTGTGGGTACACTTTGGGATCCCAGTTTCTATAATCTCAGATTGGGACAAAAGGTTCCTCAGTACATTTTGGTCCAAGCTCTGGTCAATGTTGGACACCAAGCTAACCCAGTCCACAACTTTCCATCCCCAAAATTATGGACTAATGCAGGTCGTCAACAAGATGAGCATACACACTATGCTCATGTACAGCTTAAAGCATCCATGCACATGGGATGAGAGCCTCCCCTATCTACAACACAACTATAACTGGGCTATCCATATCTCAACTAGCCACAACCCATTTCAAGAGGGGTTGGTATTCCAGCCATTATGTCCCATTAACGTGGCCATGCCATTTGCAGCTACTCAAGCACATTCGGCTCATGTAGAGTCTGAAGCTGACAAAGAGAACAACTTCATTGATCGTATTAATCACATCTAGAAACAGGTTCATGACATATTGGAAAGAGCTAATGCAAAGTACAAGAAGTGACATGAACATCATTGGGTGCCACACAACTTCCAGGTGTGCGAAAAAGTGTGGCTACATTTGCAAAAGGAGCACCTCGCTAGACCCCACTGCAAGCTTCACCCACTATGATATGGCACATACACCATCACCAAGGCTATATGGGACAAGGCCTTTGATCTCAATATTCCAGCATTCCTTCGTCTGTACCCATTGTTTAATGTTGTCTGCCTTCGGCCCTACTTGCCACCTCAACTAGACACATTCGACATGGCGGAAAAACTCACACCAATAGAGTTAAACCCAGACTACCTGGAACAAGCCAAAACTAATAAAATCATGGACACATAGATCAATAATACCCGCTAATAGAGGATCCAACTATATTGAGTTGTCAAGGGACCAAGTTCAACAAAAATTTTCTCACCTCATGGAAGCTCTACATGAAATGGGGACCATTGATTCCTAAAGGGGGAGGAATGATCCAGATAGATATTTGTGGTCACCCACCTATTCTACCTATAAATCCATTCAGTTTCATCATTTTCCTTTTTTATAGCAACAATTACTATTTTTAGCATTTTTTCGGGTCCTAAACTTCTGGAGCAGTTTTGACCCCCTGAACGACGTTTTTTTCCAGGTCTGCAGTAGGATGGGGCCCTCATAGCCATAGGAAGGGGTCTGCGACAAACCTTGTATTAGTTGGAGAGATATTTCCAATGTTATATCGTACATGCGAAAGGGAGATAATATGACCAAGTTACGACCCTAGGAAGTTGGCTGCCCAACTAACCCCAACGAGGCCCACAAAAATCATGTTGTTCCATATCATGGGGTTAGTGTTTTAGTTTTTTTGGGTTTTCCTATGTTTTGAAATAATAAAAATTCCCTTAAGCCTCATTGTAACAGAGTTCAGGGTCTTGTAGCCTGTAATATTCCAAAATAGGGAAATTCTACACTATTGGGAATATCTTAAAATATTTTAAATGTGGAGATCCAGCAATATGAAAACACAAAAATGGAGTAGCAGTGGCACTCAACTCATAGAAATTTGAGAAATATACATAGCCATCTTATTAAGTAATAGCAGCAACAAATGAATACAAGATCTTGAGGAAAATGTTACTCAAGATTGGCAATGCTCAGCCTCAAGAAACAATTACATAAATCATGATAAAACACTGCTACACAAGTGTGCCCAAGCTATGACTGTGCAGTTTTATAAGAGCAACTACATGCTAACATATTTAAAATACATGGATATACAAATACATGGCCCATACAACATTGGGAGTGAAGATCTCAGCTCCCAAAGGCTACCTCAAGTCAATCCTGGAAGGATTGGCTATAATGTACAAAATCTGTAAAATGTCGGAGTTGTTGGGTAGCGGCTGCAACTCATGAACTGGAAATAAGGGTAGAAGGCTGAAGATGTTGCATCCAATGAAAATACCTCCTCCAATGGATCTCTAAAGTGAAAGGCCGATTCTCTCACCTAAGATCTCACCCTCCAAACATATCTGCAAAGCCCCACGACAATTGCTCACTAGAAATAACACAGTCACTGAAGCAAACTGCATTGTAGGGGCAAGGGAATGAGTTGGACCAATGCCAAGATATGTAATAAGTTCTGAAACCTTCCTCACTAGCTTCCCAAAGGAATGGAGACTCCCTCCTCTTAAAATCAGCTCTAGAAATGGTGTTTAGGTCCTCCACTGCAACTCCCTACAACACAACGTTACACTTTAGCAGAAATAATGTTGTAGCTGGAGGAGGTGGCTTGGCCTTGAGCATGAATGTGGAGAATGAAGTGCAAGATCCTTCAAGAGACGTCTCTTATAAGGATAAGGATTCCTAAGCAGGATATCCTTGTGCTAAGCAGCACTGCAACTCAACTAAACAACTGGAGATTGCACAAAGTCTGAATAGACCATAAAATCAATAATACATAACATGAGAAACAATGGCTTCCTTGCCCTCCTTTTAAACAAGTGAAAGCCCTCTCTCCATGGGTCCCACTCTTTTAGGGTTTCCTCCACCAAATAAACCTCTTCCCTTTCACACTGCGCTATCTATCAAAGTTTTTTTCCTCCTCCTATCCCAGCGTTATTGACTTGGTCAAACTTGACCTTGTCTTCATGCAAATGTCCCTTTTCACACATAGGGGTGTGAAATCCAGCTCTTATGACTATCCCTTTTCAAATTTGATGGAATTTATTCCTGTTTTACTAAGCATGGGCTTCCTTACCCATTTATTTAGTTGCTAGGTGATGAAAACAAAATTTTAATATTCCATTTAGTTGTGTGCTAAAATGGGAATATTACAGTCCTCCCCTCCAAAATGTTGCTTGTCCTCAAGAAACTATAGGGATAGAACTGGAAATCCTTCTCCTAAGGCATGGAGTCTATAATGTGTTGAAGAACATCTTTTCATTTGGATCCTCCATCCCCCAAGAAATCATCCATGCAAAATGAGTTACCTCCCAACATGGCAACTCCTGAAAATCCTCTTCCACCTTTGGCTCCGACAATGTAGGTGGGCTAAAAATATGATCTTGGTAGATAAAATAGCCTACTCCCCACTATCCTTCTCTCCACTTAGGATAAGTGTAGAGTGTATGTTGATCCTGGGCTGCAATGATATTGCCCTCAAGTGGCAAGATGAAGATTATACCTCTAAGGATCTCTCCTCCAATGTTATGAAACATGTTGTCCCAAATCATCTCATATGTGATGAGTTGGAAGTCATCATCATATGGCATCACATTCATCATATGGCTCACCTCATAAGGAAACAAATGTGCTGCTGTAGTGGCCATACCATCTCCCATGCTCCCTTTAGAACATGTAGTGCAAAGAGTGTGGGAGTTTTCTCCCTCCAAGGACACATTCACCCAATGTGTCTCTCCCCCAATCATGCTCCCAAAAAAATCATTAGCAATATCAACCAAGGGAACCATAAGGAGAATCATGCTGGCTGCCATGTGAAGTAAGAGAGAAGGACAATGGTCCCTCAAATGTAGCCAACACATTTTGACTCTCAACTGCCATAGAAAATGAAATGATGGATGGCCTCCCCACCATTTGCTTGCTGCCCCAATCTCCTCACAAGTCTGGAGAAAGTGAATGATGTAAAGTGCAATGTGAGTATGTTATCCATAAGAAATCTCCTCCCCATATCCTCTTAGGGAGTGATCATCCATAATGGCCTTATGTAGACCACAAAATCTAGAAGGAAGAATATTCCTCCTTTGAGAAAATCCCTACATATATATGGTTAAGAGATGCATACATATAGACAAATTACTATGAAAATCAACAATACTCTTGCCATATGTTTTTCTCATATAAATGGAGTGGCTCATAGATGAGTCTCCCCTCATCCTCAAAGGGAAAATAATTGGCTGTGCTAACTCCTCCATCTCCTCATGATCCATGGAGTGCCTCTTCAAGTTCTTCAAGTGGTTCCTCCCACAAGAAGAAAAGAAATGTAATGTGGCAATCATGGTTTGCCCACGGTTCCTCCTGAAATGTACAACATGTATAGTGGGGAGGATCATCCTCAATCTCAAGCCCACTCTCCAAACAAATCTTCCCCTGAACATAAGCATATCAACAATATATGGAAGCATAGTACAATGAAAACAAGTTTCCAATTGACAACCAGAGAGTGAATCATAGTTCCACCCATGGAACCAGCGCAGTGCATCCTTTGCCTGCATCAAAATGAGAAATAACAAGTTCTTTACCAACCACTTTTTTTCTGCCACAGTCATCTCATAAGATGGAAACATGAAGTTACAATATGGTGTCAACGATATACACCAAGAAACATGTGGCTTCCCCCAAAAACCACCAAAAGGATAGCCAAAACCAATGCTACAAGTAGCTACGAGTACATCATCATAAAATATGCAAGAAGAGATAACCCATCTTGATACATCATGCTGCTCAGACAAGGAAAAGAAGTACAATATAAAATGTGAAATTATACCTCCTCCCTCATGTACTTGAGGTCTTGAGCTGAAATGGCTCCACTGGAATCTTTCCCTCACCTCTAATGAGTAGGCAAGTGGCTATGACCTCCTGTCTGTTATCACTCGGGCTATGCATTTCTCCATATGCTGAAATATGTCATGCTAGATGCCCTCCCAAGTTAACTCCTCTGCCAAAGAAAGGTATGCATCATAATGCATGGAAATTAAGTCCTCATGTGCTGCAAGTAGCAACTTCGCCTTGAGACTAGAAGCTCTATTCAAGAAGACTCTGCCATGTGAATAGATGACCACATCATCCACCATATACTCATCATCTATATCCAGGTCATCAAGAATCATGCATGCACCAATATCCTTGGAGTATTCTACTAAGAGCTGAGATCTCTAGTAAGGATCAATCCTCCTAAGAGACAGCGCTAGTGACCTGGCTTGTGAAGCTCTCCTCATGATTTTGCCTGCTACTTTGACATACCCCATGCCAAATTTCTCCTCCAAACTCTTCACCTCTCCAAAATCCAAGAGCAGTGAATCCACAGACAAGATGTATTTCATCAATGATAGATCTAGTGGCCTCCTCGGTGGAATGCCTCCATGTAGTGAGACATCAATGTCAAGAGTGGACTGTACATATGGTTGGGTAACCTTGCCTTTTCTTTCACAACACAATAAAATCTACTTCCTCTTTGCACTAGCTCTCTGAAATAGAGAAGGGTGTGTGCCTCTCATCACATGATGCTTATCTTCCTCCCTACCTCCTCCTTCTAGCTACAATGCTGCACAATCATGCTGCTCATTGATTGTGCTCGGACCTCCATGTATGATATCTTAGGAACCTCCTTGCAAAGATGTAAGAATCCCTCCAGTTGGAGCAAGAGCTCCTCCTCACTCTACATGAGGTGTTAGATCAACTCTATAAATGACAATGTTGTTGCCCTTAGTCTCCTCAACATGAGTGGGCAACCCTCCAATGATTGGATCCTCTTTTGGAAAAGGGATCTCTTTGCCTCCTTGTGAAAAAATACAAGATGAAGTTCTTGCCTCCAACAAAGTATAATGCAATATATCAGCCTCATTTATGGTTCTCTGAAGGTATTTTGAGTCTATGGTTTCCTCCATCACATGCAAGGGTTTTGTTTGTTTAGATGTGTTTGTTTCCTCCACATGTGCTTCAGAATTATTCTTACCAAATCTTTCCATCAAATTTTTAATGAACCTTGCATAGGAAGAAGTATTTTCATTCTCTAAAGTAAAGGACTCAAATAACCACCATGCATGGACCTTACATCCAAAGTGCAGTGCTGCTACTCTAATGGCTTCATCTTCGGAAATCTGATGCTGCTGCAAAAAGGTGTCTAGCTCTTCCACCCAAGCCCTGGCTGAACATGTAGGGGAACCATCAAAGATAGATAGAAGAAATCTATCCATATTATGTTGTTTTCTCCTCCTAACCTTGACCTTTCAAAACTCCGGGAAAGTGATATGATCTCTAATATTCTGAGTTTGAGATTCATATTCATGCAATAAACCACTAAGAGTTCCCCTCTTAGGCATTCCATCTTCCTCTCTCTCTCTCATAGCAAAACTGGACATGAGACTACATTATAAATCACAGGGTGTGGCTGCATGATCATTCTCCCTATAAGAGAATATACAGTTTGACTCAGTTTCAAACCCTCCTAGAGATCATGTACATATCTCCCTCCTTATTTTCTTGATATCTTCATGAATGCTCTGTACAGATCTTGGAAGAAGCTTTGTAAGCTTATCTTCCTTTTTCTCTCCACATAATGGAGTCTTCATCCTTTCTTCTCTTGATAGCATAATGGCTAAGATCCACAGGCTGAGCCAATATTATGCTCTGATACCAGTGTAATATCCCAAAATAGGGAAATTCTACACTATCGAGAATATCTTAACATATTCCAAATGTGGAGATCCAGCAATATGCAAACACAACAATGGAGTAGCAGTGAAACTCAACTCATAGAAATGTGAGAAATATCCATAGCCATTTTATTAAGTAATAGCAGCAACAAATGAATACAAGATCTTGAGGAAAATTTTACTCAAGATAGGCAATGCTCAGCCTCAAGAAACAAGTACATAAATCATGATAAAACACTGTTACACAAGTGTGCCCAAGCTATGACTGTGAAGTTTTATAAGAGCAACTGCATGCTAATATATGTCAAATACATGGATATACAAATACATGGCCCATACAACATTGGGAGTGAAGATCTCAGCTCCCAAAGGCTACCTCAAGTCAATCCTGGAAGGATTGGCTATAATATACAAACTCTGTAAAATGTCGGAGTTGCTGGGTAGCAACTGCAACTCATGAACTGGAAATAAGGGGAGAAGGCTGAAGATGCTGCATCCGATGAAAATACCTCCTCCAATGGATCTCTAAAGTGAAAGGCTGATTCTCTCACCTAAGATCTCACCCTCCAAACATATCTGCAAAGCCCCACAGCAATTGCTCACTAGAAATAACGCAGCCACTGAAGAAAACTATGTTGTAGGGGCAAGGGAATGATTTGGCCCAATGCCAAGATCTGAAATAAGTTCTGAAACCTTCCTCACTAGATTTCCAAAGGAATGGAGACTCCCTCCTTTTAAAATAAGCTCCGGAAATGATGTTGAGGTCCTCCACTACAACTCCCTACAACCCAACGTTACACTTGAGCAGAAATAATTCTATAGCTGGAGGAGGTGTCTTGGCCTTGAGCCTGAATGTGGAGAATGAAGTACATGATCCTTCAAGAGGCCTCTCTTAGAAGGAGAAGGATTCATAAGCAGGATATCCTTGTACTAAGAAACACTACAACTAAGCTAAACAATTGGAGATTGCACAAAGACTGAATAGACCATAAAATAAATAATACATAACATGAGAAACAATGGCTGCCTTGCCCTCCTTTTAAACAAGTGAAAGCCCTCTCTCCATGGGTTCCAATTTTTTAGGGTTTCCTCCACCAAATAACCCTCTTCCCTTTCACACTGTGCTATCTATCAAAGTGTTTTTCCTCCTCCTCTCCCAGCGTTGTTGACTTGGTCAAACTTCACCTTGTATTCATGCAAATGTCCCTTTTCACACATAGGGGTGTGAAATCCAACTCTTATGACTATCCCTTTTCACATTTGAGGGATTTTATTCCTGTTTTACTAAGCATGGGCTTCCTTACCCATTTATTTAGCTGCTAGGTGATGAAAACAAAATTTTAATATTCCACTTAGATGTGTGCTAAAATGGGAATATTGCATAGCCGCAACATCTCTTCTTAGAGATAAGCTACCAGCGCCCTAGCTAGTTTATTTCCATTTTATCTGTAATCATATTTCAATTATTTGATATTAATGAAATGAATCATTATTTATTCTACATCACTATTTTTAAGTGTATTTTTGTATTTTATTTCATTTTTGCATGAGAACGGATGAGTGTTATCAGAGCGGTCTTCTCTTTCTCAATCCTTCTTTGCATGTCCGCAATGAGGTCAGGGTATAAGGGGTTAGGGCTCGATCTAGTTGAATCTTTACAAGTTCAGTATTGCAAACCCCAACGATCACCCATGGGGGAGGAAAAGAAAGATGAGGGAGAAAGAGATCCTCTTTGTTGGATTGAGGGGTCCTGACCCAAGTTCAAAGTTACGCGTAACCAAAAAAACCCTCTTACTACTAGCCCTTTCGATAATGACCTACCTGTGCAGGCCAAAGTATCACCTGAAGTAGTAGTGGGGGTGATGGAACTAGATTTCCACACCCTAAGAGAGAATTAAATGATGTGGGGGTCCTTAGATATATAACAATAATTGACTTTATTACACACCAAAAAACCCTAACCAGAAACCCTAGGTCGAGTATCACAGGTTGATCCGGTGCATGTGCACAGAAAGTAGATATGTAGTTGCTTTAACTATCTTAATGATGTAGTATTTATCCCTTGCAGCAATCGATCCATGCAATTAACATTCATATAAAGAAGTAAATAGGTACGCAACCGATCCAAACATAGATAATCTACTTTATTTGGTAAACAAAAATAGTACACATAAATAGATCGGAAAGAAAAACAAATCACATAAACATATCACAGATGAATTTAGTACTCAAAGTTCTCTCAAAACACTTCTTTATTCATAAACATTCATAAAACCTTTTACAATCCTTCATATTCACTCGCGCACATAGCCAACAGGGTCCACACACAACCGGACTAGGGTCTTCACGCACACATCCAGCAGGAGCCCTTCAAGCACAAATACTTACACAAATTTGCTTCAGATCTCAAAAATAGATAAAATATTACATAAAATCCATTAAGACTTACCTATCCGACTCAATCTAGACTTATATTTATATCTTAGCCTGTGCTCATACTAAGGTTCTTAAATTGTGGTTTGCGACTCCTAGTTTTACCTTTTAGCCCATTAAAACTCATGAAGGGGATTTGAACTACCCCGAATCCCCTTGGCCCATGCATTTCTTAGCACATGTGACTCAAAACTACAAAAATACTTATTAGTTACTCAAAAATGTGGTCCTAAGAGACCGTGCTCCAATAGTCCCCCAACACAATCTTGTGACTCGTCCCGAGTCACAGAGGTACTAGGGTCTTCATCTTTGTCTTCAATTCCTCGATGGTAGAAATAAATGGCACAAGGATGCCCATGCTCTGATGGGCTGCACTCTACGCTGTATCCACCAATTTCTGAGAAGCCATCCCTTCTACGGCGACATTGATACTCTGATATGTCTGGTTCAAGTTCTTCATGGCAGCATCCAAGTCCCGCGACAACTTCATTTTTTTGTCTTCCCATGGCGTCATATGATCAGTCACAATGTGTTTCTTTCTCCATAGATCTTCAACTTCATCACGCAATATCTGACTTGTCTGCAACTGGGCCATTCGCTGAGCACGCACAAATTTACGCAGTGCCTCCTAGAGGTCATCAAATGCTTGCTCCTTGGTGCGCATTTCCTGTGAAATATTTCTGACAAGGGGATCAGTCTACACAGATTTCCATATGCCCATAGCCATTTTCATAAGTTTTTTACCCTTGTCGACTATTGCGATAATACTTGCTGAAGCTTCTTTAACTAAGGTAGCGCATTGCGCTCACACTTTGGGGTAGAATTTCGGGTTGAAGCTTGGCTTGAAACTCCAAAATATTTTGCTCAAAGTCTTCCTTAACTACCTATACTTCAGATCAGGAGGCCTTCAAAGCTACCACTAGACCTTCAATTTTAGCATGGGGTGCAACCGAGGCAAGGATAACAACCTATGGTAGGTCACCGCAAAGTTTATAAATTAGAATCTCCAATTCTACGCATTGTGCCACCGCTGCTTGTTGTGTTTTCTAAGCCTACAGGGAGTCTTTTGTCTTAGCTATGAAATTTTTATTTGCTTCAGTAAGTTGGTGGTTCACACATGCCTCCATACACTGCAACTCATCTGTGATGATCATTTTTATAGCATGTAACTTACCACTAGGCAGCATTGATAAATCAATTTCAACTTTCGAGCAGGTTTACACCTGCATGTGCAATTCAGGTTCCTCCATCGTGAGTGCCACTCTTGGGAAGGGGCAGATCCTGCTATCTTTCGTGCTAATTATCATAGTTGTGATTGCACTCGCTTGAATCGGCCTTGCTGGATTCACACTCGCTTGAATGTTATCGGTCTTTAGTTGCAACACCTATAATCCAGTCTGCAATGATACAACTGCAACCTTGTACTCTTCTTCCAGTGCAGTCCACCTAACTTCGTAGGCAAATGCGATCACATCTGTGATCTTATCAAGTTCATCTTTAGTGAGTGTAATTTCTTCCTTTCCTTCAGTCTTTGAACCTTTTCGTTGCTTACACAGGCCCTTGGGGGTCTCTTTGTTGTGCTTAGTTCCTCTGGGATACTCAGATCCAGTGCCATCTATGCCATTCGTTCCTTCGAGATCCACCTAAGCTTCGTCTTTAGGCTCTTTTTCTGCTTCTTTTTTTGTTTCTTTCTTTGCTTCCTTTTCTACATACTTCTCGACACCCTTCTCAACTTATTTTTCCTTTTCAACTGTCGTTACCTCCTTGTTGTATGTTGATGTTGTGACAGGCGGTGAGCCCTAGTATTGCACCAAGAGTGCTGCAACTCCTAGGGGCTACCCTAATTTCTTTTATCAACCCGGGTTTCATACAAACTTGGAGGTGACAAGGCTATATACATAGCAGATGAATTTTTTTCATGTCATCCTCTTCTGCTCTACAAAAGGGTGCTACTTCTAGGGGTTCTCAATGAAGTCTGTCACACTTCAATGAAACTAAACTAAATTGCAAAAAGGAAATGACAAAAATGAAAGTAAATTAAATTGCTAAAAAGAAATTACAGAAAGGAAACTAAATTAACTTGTTGAAAAGAACTGGCAGAAAGGAAACTAATTTAACTTGCTGAAAAGAAATGGCAGAAAGGAAAATAATTCTAAACCATACTTAACTTGGCCAAACGGCTAAATGCACTCTACTTATCCTATGGTTTATCTATCATGATTCTATCCATGCAACCAAGCTATCCATGACTTAATTCTAATTGAAAAAGTGTTGATTTGTAGCTTGGAGGAAAGAAAAGGGAAAAAGTGGCTAATGGAGGGCTTAACACATGAATTAGGGCTTATAAGTGGAAAGCGGGGGTTTAAACCTTATAAAACCTTATAATATGGCACAAAAATGGATTTGGAAAGGAATAATGTGAAATATGTGATGGCGGATATGTGATGGAGGAAAAGGTTCCGATATGCGATGTCACAATCACAATATCATAAAAGTAAAGGGATTGCCGAAATATAGTTCGGGAGCGGGAGCGAAATGTGAAATGCGATGAGGAAAATCCTGTGAAGTGCGAAGTGCGACGAGTGATGTGGCATTGGGAGCGATATCACAATCTAAATATCACAATGTTGGAGCAGTAAGTGTTGAAGGGAGAAGGGAAATGTTGCAAAGTACGATGTGCGATGCGACGGAGTTATTGCATCAGCAAAATGAGCAATAAGTGTTAAAAAAAAGAGAGGTAAACATTGCAATTTGTGATTTGCGATTTCGCAATATTGCAATCGGCGAAAACAAGTGGCAACTCTTGATGAAAAAAGGGAAAGGTGCGAAATGCGATTTGCGATCCGGTGGAGTTTGCGATCTGCGATATGCGATATCGCAATATCGCAATCGATAGATAGGAGCGGTAACTGTAATGGAGAAAGGGTAAAAGTTGCGGTTTGTGAAGTGTGATGTACAGTAGCTAGAGTTTGGATGAGGAAAGGTAGAGGTCGAGTTTCAATGGTTTTTCAAGAATTTTGCGTTAAAACGAGTAATGCGACCGTGGCCAATAGAAACAAAGGCATAAGGCAAGCTGGAGGTTTTAAGCGCTTTTAGGCAAAAAGGTGGGTGCAACATTTAAACAAGAGGAAAAGGAGGGGAATGGAGGCATAAAAATAGTGTTTAAGACGTGAATATGGAGATGGAAAATGAAGCAGGAAGGCGAGGGTGAACTTCTTTGGAATTATAATACTGACTCCTGCAAACAGACCTGTAGATTCATGCATAGGAAAATAGAAAATAATGTGTGATAAAAAATAGTGAACATAAATCCTTTTTTGGGTCTGTGGGAAGGTTTACCCTACTCGAGCTCTATTGACAGAGATGAGAAGGGAAGTCTAGATCCACAAATTTTAGGGTTTTATGCTCTATTCTATTACTCATAAGCAAATGAAAAAAATACAACAACAAATTGAAAGAAAAACTAAGAAGCAATGAAACTATCAGAAACAAGTTGATTGTTTAAGAACAAAACTAAATAAATGGTAGAAACAAAACTAGCTAAATGACAGAAAGGAAATAATGAAAACATTAGAGAAGTTGAGGTACATGGGTTGGACCCTAATCCACGAGCCCAAATCTATGGAACTAGATCAATAAAATGGCATCTCTCTACTTATTTCATAAAAAGTACAGTCTGTTACATCCATAAAAATTTTAACAAAGCCTAATGGATTTACAGCAAAAATTTGAATCTAATGGAATGGAATGGACTACATCGAATGGATTGGAATGGAATGGAAGAATCGACCCTAATTAGCTCTTGATCAGCTTTATTTATCCTAAAGGGAAGCTACCAACAACTCCCTAAAACATAGTGATCGAGTCCACTTTGACTCCAAGTAAATCATATATTGAGTGCACTTCATCTTCAGTTTCTTGGCTGCCTCTGGAATTTGAATTTTTGGAGGGGATCTCATGAGGATCCTTTGGCTACCTTTGGATTTAAGGAGGGTGGACAACACCCTTGAATTTATCCAAGATTTCTCCCTAATTTCCTGATATTGTGCTCATTTATTCTCCAATCTTGATCTTCTAGTGGTAGGGAGCGAGTCCCTACATTATCTCCTTCCCCAAATCTACATAATATGCCCAATATTCTACAAAAATAACCAATATTAGGCACAAATATGCAATTACCTTTAAACCTTCCTAAGAACATATTAAAGTATAAGAAAACATTATTAAGTGCAGAAGGAGAGATTTAATATATCTTTTATGTGCATAAGGAAGGTATATGGGCTTAAGAAAGGCTAGATGGGCCTTATTTTATGTCTAAGTTAGAGGCCCATCATCAATACCTTACTAAAACTATTGCTAATCCTCTGAGCAACCTATTCATCCTCCCTACCTTATGGTTCTTCCGCATGTTGGCTTATTCATCTTATGTTTAATGGCCCATGCGCTGCTCCCCCTACTAATCTTCTTGCTACACCTATATCTGCAATTCTTCTTGTAGGTGTTGAACGGAGGTCCTCAATTTCCTTAAGAAGATCTATTTTGCATGCCAAGAGGTGGTGGGTCCACCTTTTATTCTATTTTTCTTCTTCTTCTTCTTTTCTTTTTTTCCTTCTTTTTTTCAAACTTTTCATTGCATGCAAAAAAAAAATCAGAGTTCTTTTTTTTTCTGTTACTTGAGTTCACCCTTGGTTACCCCTTTGTCACTCCTTGTCTTCCATTACATAAACTCCTTACTACCCACTTTCTTAATTCCTTTTTACTTTTGTCTTGTTCCTCTTATTGGTGGAAAGTGAGGCTAGTTGCTAGACAAGGCTGAGGTTTCTCTGCTATTGATGTTGGGCTATATAAAAAAAACTTCCCTTATCACACTTTTTAATGTTTTATTAAACTAAAATAGATTCGAAGAAAGGGTTAGATGATTGCATACCTGAGCCTTACCATTGATTTTTTTGCATGTGATTTTGAAGCTACTGATATGGCTGTTGAAGCTATCTTCGGTGGTTCTGAAGCTGCATTTGATAATCTGCTTGAGGTCCTTTTGGAGCTTCTGAGCACAGGAGGAGGAAGTCCAAGTTTGACTACCTTTGACCAGGGTTTTGACCAAATTTTCTTTTTGTGCCAACTTGATGTTTTTTTTGTTGCAAAGGTTGGAGAGCACCTGCATTCATTAGAGAGAGATATGTGGAGAAAAGAATTTTTTTTATTTTTTTTAAGGCCACCGAGCGCCTCAATGAGGTTTTCAACTAGAAGGTTTTCTTAGGCACCTCAAAGGAGGTTTTCAACTAAGATATTTTTTTTTCTCTTTTTTTTTTCAACCCAATGACCGCCTCATGGAGGTTTTCAATCAGTGGGAAAATCTCAGACGCCTCAAAAGAGGTTTTCACCTAAGATTTTTTTCTTTCCATTTTTTTCTTTTCTTTTTTCTTTTCTTTTTTCTTTTTTTCACTTTCCTACTCTACTTGAAAAAACAAAACCTTTTTAAAGTATAGGAATACTTCCAATGGAACCATGTCTGTAATAGGATGATAGATAAACTCATATGTAGGTTTGAAATATATTCTTTGATCTGTACCAGTATATGAGAGACCAATTGCCTTGATTGAGATGATGTTAGAAGATACTGAAGAATTGAGCATTGGATCTGATGACTCCCGTGAACCAAGATTCAATATAATCTTGTATTCCTTGAATTCCTGCTATCATGTCATGCAAGTCTTCAGAGATGTGATCTTCATTCATAGAATCTGGTGATAGGCAGTCATGAAACTTTTCAATCTCTAGTTCCAACAACTTCTCTTTATTGAAAGGCATCCATGATTCTTGGACCTTATCTGAGTCTTCTTCTTCTAGTTGTTTCTCTTCAATGATAGCTGGTGAATCATTTTGCAATACCTCAAAATTGTAAATTGATTGAGGTGTTTTATTGTTGGGGATATGAAATGGTTGTGCAGGTAGTGGAGTGGGAATGGATCTTTGGGGTGCTTGTGTGGATGGTAATGGGAAAGGTTGAATTGAGGTCAAATGAGGGAGATATTGATGTTGTGGTGCAGGTGAATGGTATGGATAACATTGATGATGGTATTCAGGATAGAGAGGGAAAGATTGAGGATATGGTGGATTTCCTTTGTAGGGCCTTTTCCAACTTTGTTTCCAAGGTTGGTTTTGAGGTTGGGATTGAGATATCCAAGGTTACCAAGGAAAGGGTATTTTCCAATTACTTTGAGATTGTTGTG
This sequence comes from Pinus albicaulis, assembly GCA_034641835.2. Taxonomy (NCBI): domain Eukaryota; kingdom Viridiplantae; phylum Streptophyta; class Pinopsida; order Pinales; family Pinaceae; genus Pinus; species Pinus albicaulis. The sequence continues at coordinate 117,310,701 of CM076583.1, read as the reverse complement.
CATAACCCTGAAATTGAGAATTGAGATCTTGCATCATATGAGGTTGATGAGGCTGCCCTGGTCCTATTGGAGCTACATATCAAGATTGTTCTAGTGTTTGATTTTCTTCCTGGTAAATTGCCTTTAACCCTAGTAATGATGGAAAATCTTTAGTAGTATGTGATCCTGCACAAATGTCACAAATTTTAATGTTATCAAGTGGAAATTCATGAAAAACATGTTTCTTTATACATTTAGGGGAAAATATAAATGAAGTAACATTATCAATTTTTTTTTTTGTTTTTCATTTTTAGCATGTCAATTCGTTCATTTAAATTACCAAGAATGTTTAGCAAATTTTTAAGTTCAGTATGACTTACAAATCTTAATGTCGACTTACTTACTCTTGCCATAAATGGATCTTGGGGTATCTTACATACTTTTCTTTTCCTCTTGATATTTTTTTGCACAGTTCACAAATCTCTTGAAACGACAATTGATAGGCATCTCCTTTTCCCACCATATTAAGAAGATGAATCCATTCATCCTTTACAACATTTATTAGGAAAGTTTTTAATGCGTCTAATTCTAAATTATGAAATTTAGATATTTTCATATTATAATTAAATCTCTCCACTAAATGTTCTAGGCTTTCATCCTCTTTTTGGTTCATCTTAAATACTTCATTTCTAAGGTCATAGTGTATGCAATAATCTTTATATTTTTCCATAAATACTCTTTTCATATCATCCCATGTCCTTGTAGAATTTATTCCTAAAGTCATGAACCATCTAAGAGCTCTATCCTTCAATGTTTCCAGAAACAAATTCAGTTTTTGAATGTGCAATGAGTAGCCATAAGATCTACAAATTATTTCAAATTCAAAAAGAAAGGTTTTTGGTTTTTCTGATCTCATACCTTTGAAGTTAGGAAGTACAGATGGAGGTATTTTCTTCATTTGAACGTTCATATCAGTTTCTTGAATGGGAAATCCAAAACAATATTCCTCATTATCAACATATCCATCCATCTCTTCTTCCTTCAAAAGTGTATGGTGATGTGGTTCTTATTGCACCACGTGGTCAAGTGGAGAAGGGGGGGGGGGGTTTGGTATTGGAGAAGTATTTTTTTTAAAGATTCTGAGTATCCATACTCTTATGAGGCATGAAAATAAGATTTTTTGTATTTTTCAATATTTCAGAAACAACATGAAAAGGAAAGCAGAAAATAATTCTAAAACAGAATCAAAGAATCTACTAGACACCTCCCCGATAATGATGCAAAAAAGTGGTGAGCCCCAGTATTGCACCAAGGGTGCTGCAACTCCCAGGGGTTTCCCTACTTTACTTTATCAACCTAGGGTTCATACAAAATTGGAGGTGATAGTTCTATATACACAGCAGATGCATTCTATTCATGTCATCCTCTTCTGCTCTATGAAAGGGTGCTACTTCTAGGGGTTCTCAACGAAGTCTATCACACTTCAATGAAACTAAACTAAATTGCAAAAAGGAAATGACAGAAATGAAACTAAATTAAATTGCTAAAAAGAAATTATAGAAAGGAAACTAATTTAACTTTATGAAAAGAATTGGTAGAAAGGAAACTAATTTAACTTCTTGAAAAGAAATGGTAGAAAGGAAACAAATTCTAAACCATACTTAACTTTGCAAAATGGCCAAAGGCACTCTACTTATCCTATGGTCTATCTATCATGCTTCGATCCATGAAACTAAGCTATACATGACTTAATTATAATTAAAGAAGTTTTGATTTGCATCTTGGAGGAAAGAAAAGGGAAAAAGTGGTTAATGGAGGGCTTAGCACATGAAACAGGGCTTAGAAGTTGAAAGCGAGGGTTTAAACCTTATAAAACCTTATAATTTGGCACAGAAATGGATTTGGAGAGGAATAATTTGAAATATGTGATGGTGGGGATACAATGGAGGAAAATGATGTGATATGTGATGTCGCAATTGCAATATCGCAAAAGCAGAGGGATAGCGGAAATGTAGTTCAGGAGCGGGAGCGAAATGCGAAATGTGATCAACTAAATCCTGTGAAGTGCGATGTGTGACATGGTGGTACGATCGTTATTGCAATCTCAATATCGCAACTTTGGAGTAGTAAGTGTTGAAGGGAGAAGGGAAATGTTGCGACGTGTGATGTGCGATGCGGTGGAGTTATCGCATTGGCAGAATGAGTGGTAAGTGTTAAACAAAAGAGGTAAATGGTTCAATTTGTGATTTGTGATTTTTCAATATCGCAATCGATGAAAACAAGCAATAAATATTGATGAAAAAGGAGAAAGGTGCAAAATGTGGTTTGCGATCCGGGGAAGTTTGTGATCAACGATATGCGATATCGCAATATCGCAATCGGCATATAGGAGCGATAAGTGTAATGGAGAAAGGGGAAAAGTTGCGGTTTGCGAAGTGCAATGTACGGTAGCGGGAGTTTCGATGAGGAAAGGCAAAGGTTGATTTTCAATGGTTTTTCAAGTGTTTTCTGTTAAAACGAATAAGGCGATCATGGCCAATAGAAACAAAGGAATAAGGCGAGTTGAAGGTTTTAAGCGCTTTTAGGGGAAAAGGTGGGTGCATCATTTAAACAAGAGGAAAAGGAGGGGAATGGAGGCGTAAAAATAGTGTTTAAGCTGTGAAGATGGAGATAAAAAATGAAGCAGGAAGGCGAGGGTGAACTTCTCTGAAATTCCAATACTGACTCCTACAAACAAACCTATAGATTCATGCATGGGAAAAACAAAAAAGAATGCGTGATAAAAAATAGTGAACAGAAATCAACTTTTGGGTTTGTGGAAAGGTTCACCCTCCTCGAGATCTATTGACAGAGATGAGAAGTGAAGTCTAGATCCACAGCTTTTAGGGTTTTATCCTCTATTCTATTACTCATAAGCAGATGAAAAAACTACAGCAGTAATGAAACTATCAGAAACTACCTAATTGTTCAAGAATAAAACTAAATAAATGGCAGAAACAAAACTAGCTAAATTATATAAAGGAGAGGATGAAAAATCATAGAAGCTGATGAACATGAGTTGGGCCCTAACCCACAAGCCCAACTCTCTGGAATGTAATATCCCTTTTTCAGGAACATCTACAGATTGGGAATAATATGACTTATTACCAATGTGGAGCTATATCCATGTACCTTATACAAGTATAAAAACACTTAAAACTCAGTAAAATACACATCAGAAAAGTTATACAGCGTTTTACAAGGCAAAAGGTGGGGAAAAGTGAGGATTTTGGCCCTAAAACGAGTGTATTAAGAGATTTGTGCAAAAATAATATGGGAAAGTGGTTGGATATGATATATAGGGTTATGAGGGACTCCCATGTCAAATTTTAGCAAAAAAAATAAGTTTTGCTATGTTAAACAGTTCCTCCTTTCCTAACTAGGCTAGAAAACCCTAATTTCCCAAGACTAGAATTATGCAGAAATTTACTGAAGCATGTGAGCATGGTTTTCTGAAGGGTATGAATGAAATAAGGTCTGAAAATTCACAAATAATATTAGGGACATATCTCATACACTTTATAGGAGAATAATGAAAGAATACATAAGAAATCCTCAAGAAAGAGGTGTTACAACCATGTAAAAAGACTGCATAATAGTGACAACGTTATTTTTAGGATGAAGTAGTATTTTATTGAATATTAACATCTAGATCAGATTCGTACATAAAATTTTAGACCTGATACACATCCATGTACAAGAGAAGCTTATCTATACATTCCCCTTGGGGATTTGCTCAAAGCATGAAGCACCGGAAGTAGATCTGAGATCTAAAACTTCAGATCTGTAGAATGATTCAGAAATTCTGAATAATACAAATACATAGCATATCAGATCTGAAATAGAACATATATTGGTTTTCCAATCTATGGATCACCACAGTGAAGTAAGAAACCCAACACCAGAGATCTCTCCTCCAAAATGCAAGCAAAGCACCCTGCAGCTATAGATCTGTAAATAATGCTATCTTAGGGAAAGAGACAACACTATAAATTCTGAAGATGATTTGGCTTGATGCCAAGATGTGGATCTGAAGTATAATCATCAAAGGAACACTTTCAGGAGGTTAAATGACACTCTCACTGAAAAGAGCCACTGATATCATCTAGATCTGAGCAGATCTACATCTCCACTTACTGCAACTCACAAGACAACTCAACCCTCAATCATGAGCAGCGTTGTAATGTAAGGTGAAACTTGTCCCAAGCCTGATAGTGGAGAATTTTAGCACAATTTTACTCCAAGAGCTGCTCAAGGAAGGAGGTGGGATTCTTGAACAGGAATGCCCAACAAGGGATGTCTAAGCAGACAGACCTTCAGAAATAATGTCTTCAACAACCTTTTCCTTGCTTCCCTCCTCTTCCTTTTATAATATAGGAGTCTTTCCAAACCCTAAACCACCTTGAATCACTTAACCCTTTTCACATTACAACCCCCTTCTAGAACTGCGTTGTCCCTCAAAGAAGTTCAATGCATCTAGACTACGTTGTTTGACTTGGTCAAATAGGATACCCTCTTGTGATTTAGCCCCTTTCACACTTGCAGATATAATTTACATAGCCCAGATATGTCTTTGTTCACATAGGCATTGATTTATTCTTGGTTTTCAGGAGTTTTACATGTCCTCCTTTACAATTTATTCATCAATTATGAAATTCAAAAATAAACAAGGCAAAATTAATGTTCCAATTAGCTGAAGCTAGTTTAGGAACATTACGGTCTTCCCCTCCCAAATGTTTCTTATCCTCAAGCAACTGCAAGGGTGCTGCAAAACTTCCCCTTCTTCTCTTGTGGCCTCCTCATCAAATAGTCTCCTCCATTGTTCTGAATTTTCTGCAATACCTTTGTCTCCCAATGGTCCTTCCTCCATATGCAAGTTTTCCTTTGATGAATAAACCCAAAGGCTCTCATCATGAAGAAATGTATGGTTGTTGTAGAAACATTCTTGCTGATCCATGGCCTCCTCAAGATAGAAGTGATGACAATCATGGGTATTTTCATGATCCATGAAAGACTCCCATCTCCATGATATCATCCAAATGAAGTGGATCACCTCCCATATTGGAAATCCATAGAAGAAATCCTCCCCAATACATATGAGAGGCATGTTACCAACAAACATATGGCTCACTTTACAAAGATACAAGTGATCTATCATAGTGGCCATACAAAATCTCATGCTCCCATTGAAGCACGTAATGCAAAAAGAATGGGGAACTCCTTCCCCCAAGGGCACATTCAACATGTGTGCCTTTCCTCCAACTATGCCCCCAAAAAAGATAAGGACTTCTTCAGCTTGTGGGATCATGATTAGAATCATGCTAGCTGCCATGTGTGATAAATGAGAAGGAAGATGTTCCCTCATGTGCAACCAGCGGAGTTTTATCCTTAACTGCCATAGAGTAAGATATGACAAGTGCCTCCCCCAACACTTGTTTGCTTCCTCATGTCTTTGGAATGCTTGGAGAATGTACATCATATTAATAATTTATTTATTAATTAAATAAATACATTTCAACAAATTAAATAAAATTTACTTTAATTCAAGAAAAGATTCAACTCCGATTATAACCTATACTACATTCCTAGAAATATAAATAAATTTATAATAATTAAATTATATTGAACAAATAATATAGTAGACTAATTAACTAGGTAAATTATTTCAATATATATCATATCGAATCAAACAAATTAGTATTCTTATTAGTTATATAAATTTTTAAAATAAATTAAAATAAACTTAGTAGATTTATTAATTATAAATTATTTCAAATTAAGACATAAAATTAAATAAATTCATAATTCATATTAAAATTTTTAGAATTAAATTACACTCAGACGCATTTTTTTATTTATCTTTCAAAACCGACCTTTATAATCTCCTCATCATTCACTATTTATTCCTTTATTCATTTGCCCTATTTCTCTCAAACATTTCAAAGTATATTGGACGTCTACCCTTGATGATGGACTCACTTAGAAAGTCTGAAACGTTGGGTTATTAAAAAAAAACTCAGTAACAAGTTATTCCTCTCTTCGATATTCTATTTCACCTGTATGGATTCTCTTTTTAAAAACATTCAATCCTACCATAGAAGGGATTTGATGGACAACGCCACCCTCTTTGAAAAATTGAGATTTTCTAGGGCTAAACTCATTTCAAACCTATCTTTTTTAAAACATTGCAGAGATAGTAAACTTACTCCTCATTTCGCCAATTGTAAACATCCTCTCAATCATTGTCGCAACCTGCCAATTTTCAAGAAACTAAGTGAATCCTTAATTAAATCACAAATAAAAACCACTAGATTGCGCCTTATCAAAATCTCTCAGCAATTGATGAGCTTACATCTCTTATTGGCCTCGTTTCTACGCTTTGACTTATGGCATTCTTTAGATGCCCTCACCTTCATAAGAGCTGATCGATGGCTTTCCAAAGACACAGTGAAAAAGGACAAGAAAATCTCACGTTCATCCCATGCTTCGCATCATTTAGTGTCGTCTCTCTCTGGCTGCTTCTCGAGTAATTCCGCCCCTATCTCTCTTAGCACTCGGCCGATGGAACTCTCCTCTACAAATAAACCTCTCGACCTCCCCTCCATTTCTCTCCCACGCCCAAATAGCCCACACACTGAAAACGTCGACCACGTTCCCAATCTCCTCCACGTGCAGGATGAAGTCAATTTAATGAATTTCTATGGCTCGCACAAGACGTTCTCTCCCTCGTAGATGGAACTTTTTGAAGATCATATCACTAATTTTAAATATCTGACGAAGATTTAAATAGCAAACAGCTTCAACGATGTTCATAGCTCTGAACCAGTTAACTTGAGTTTCGATGGCGTGCAAATGATGGTCCCTCCCGTGTAGACAGTACTGTTCAAAAATGTCCACGCAGATCTGACGAAGAATTCAACATCAAACGGTGTCAATAATTCTGTCAATGAAGTTCACATCTCTGCACCAGTAAACTTGAGTTTCGATGACGTGCACTTGACAGCCCTGCAGACAGAACGGTTCAAAAATAATAGCACATGGATTGAGGATAATATCCCTGCGATTAATAATGCGACGAAGAATTCAGCCTTAAGCGGTCTCAATGTCTCTACCAGAGAAATCGACTTCTGTGTAACAGATCTAACGAAAATAGAAAACGGTTTCAATGATGTTCACAGCTCTGCACTAGTTAACTTGAGTTCCAATGGTGTGCAAATGACGTTCCCTCCCGCGTAGACAGCACTGTTCGAAAATTTCCACGTAGATCTAGTGAAGAATTCAACATCAAACGGTGTCAATAATTATGTCGATGAAGTTCACATCTCTGCACCAGTAAACTTGATTTTTGATGATGGGCACTTGACGGCCCTGCAGATAGATCAGTTCGAAAAAAATAGCACAGGGATTGAGGATAATATCCCTGCGATTAATAATGCGATGAAGAATTTAGCCTTAAGCGGTCTCAATGTCTCTGCCAGAGAAATCACTTTTTGTGTAACAAGTAACTCCTGCCCCATCATCTCCAACCCACCTAATAACTCAGCCTCCATCTATTTTAACTCTCGACCTAGATACCTCACCTCTCAACAGATAAATCACGCATCTAAACCTTCAAAATCCCCCACTACCTCTCTCCCATTTAGCATCTCGCACTTGAGCCCATCCCTCGACAATAAAGGATTTAATAACCCCACTATAGTAAATCTATCCAACGTTAATTTAGACCAAGCCTCTTTGTCCCTTCTTCATAAAGGTCTGAATTTTTCCATCATCCCTAATAAAATTCCCGTTGACAATATAATTAGCAACATAGAAGTTGCCATAAGAGATCTTAGCCTTATTGATGCTGAAGAAATAAGACAAGAAACTGTTAAAATCCTTAAAAATTCTAAGCCTCCTCCATGTAACTTATCCAAAGAAGAAAAACTTGCCCTAAAAAACCTAAAAAATAATAAAAATATAATAATCCTTAAATCAGATAAAGGTAATGCAACAATAATAATGGACAGAGCTGAATACAATAAAAAAATGGAAGATCACCTAAACAACAGTGGTTGCTACAGAATTTTAAATAAAGATCCTAGTGCTAAAATTCTTAAAGAAGTAACCAAAAAAATAAAAGATTCTTCTCTTGATACCATCATAAAAAAGAGAATCACCCCTTCTAGCTCCATCACCCCTAGAATATATGGTGCCCCCAAGATTCATAAAGCAGACATTCCCCTAAGACCCATAGTCAACACCATTGGTTCACCTACCTACCTCTTCGCACAATACCTTGCCAAAAAACTTCGCCCCCTAGTTGGAAACACCTCGTCGCATATCAAAGACTTTGAATCCTTTGTTTAATGGACCAAAAACCTTGACATGCAAGACGAGGATCTCATGGTAAGTTTTGGCATTGTCTCCCTTTACACTATGATTCCTATACATGAGGCCATTAACATTTTAAAAACTATCACAGATAATGAGACAGTAGACCTCTTAAAGTTATGTGTTAACTCTTCTTTTTTTAGCTTCAATGGAATTATTTTTGAGCAAAATCATGGGGTAGCTATGGGCTCACCTCTATCTCCTATTATTGCCAAAATATACATGGAACATTTTGAGCAAATGGCCCTCAAATCCTTCCCATTCACCCCTGAAGAATGGAAAAGATATGTAGATGATATCTTTGCGATATGGACCCATGGTATATTAAAATTACGTGATTTATTAGCCCACATTAATAACCTCTCAAATCACATCAAATTTACCATTGAAATTGAAAAATACAACCAATTACCTTTCCTAGACATCCTTTTAACAAAAAAAGATGGAAAAATCAGCACCAAAGTTTATAGGAAAAAGACTCACACAGACAGATACCTTCACGCTGACTCACATCACCACCCTAACCAAAAAATTGGCATCATTAAAACCCTAAAAACCAGGGCTTCCAGAATTTCAGACTCCCACCACCTAGAACATGAGTTAACCCATCTCCGCCATGTCTTTCAACAAAATGGATATAATAAACATGTCATCAACAAAACCATTCACCAAACCCTTAATAAAAATAACTTAAAAAAAACCTTTGACATCCCTAAAATCTCTTTACCTTACATAAAAGGAACAACTAATAAAATCTCTAGAATTCTCAACAAACATAACATTAAAATTGCCTTCACTCCCCCTAATAATATTTTAAATATGGTAGACTCTGCTAAGGACCCTATAAATCCTAGGCTACAAAAAGGAGTTTATGTTATACCTTGCTCTTGTGGTAAGGAATACATTGGTGAAACAGGTAGATCCCTTAACATTAGACTAAAAGAACATACTGCTGACTTATCTCGGAACAGAACAGCCAAATCCGCCTTAGCAGAGCATGCCTTCTCATCCTCACATTACATACGAATGGAGGATGCCAAGCTTGTCTCTAAAGAGGACCATTACCTAAAGAGAAAAATCAAAGAAGCCATCGAAATAGAAAAAAGGAGAACAATATAAATCGGGACGATGGACTCATTATTAGCAACACATCGAAACCCCTAATACATCAATCCTCTCAAGACACAAAAAAACTAATAATAACTAGCATGAATGCAACTTAATTAAATAATAATAATAATAATAATAATAATAATTTAAAATAAATATATATAAATATTTAAATAAAAATAATTAAACAAAATTAATAATAAAAATTTAAAATTAATTAAATAAATAAATTTCAACAAATTAAATAAAATTTACTTTAATTCAAGAAAAGATTCAACTCCGATTATAACCTATACTACATTCCTAGAAATATAAATAAATTTATAATAAGTAAATTATATTGAACAAATAATATAGTAGACTAATTAACTAGGTAAATTATTTCAATATATATCATATCTAATCAAACAAATTAGTATTCTTATTAGTTATATAACTTTTAAAAATAAATTAAAATAAACTTAGTAGATTTATTAATTATAAAATAATTATAAATTATTTCAAATTAAGACATAAAATTAAATAAATTCATAATTCATATTAAAAATTTTAGAATTAAATTACATTTAGAATTAAATTACTCTCAGACGCATTTTTTTATTTATCTTTCAAAACCGACCTTTATAATCTCCTCATCATTCACTATTTATTCCTTTATTCATTTTCCCTATTTCTCTCAAATATTTCAAAGTATATTGGATGTCTACCCCTGATGATGGACTCACTTAGAAAGTCTGAAACGTTGGGTTATTAAAAAAAAACTCAGTAACAGGTCATTCCTCTCTTCAATAATATATTTCACCTGTATGGATTCTCTTTTTAAAAATGTACATCATGGTTGGTGAAAAAGAATCACACCATGAGGAATATAATAGCTTTCCAAGGTTCTCCAAGGAATGACCTGCATTAACATAATTCATGGCCTTGAGTGGCCCATGAAACCCATCATACTTAGTGCCCCATCTTGGCACCATGTACTTAAAATGAGTGTTAGAAAAATGTAAGCATATAGGAGATACATGATAATGCTCAAGAGGATGAGCCTCTCTATATACTTGTTTTACATAAGTGGGATAACTCATGGATGAGTTCCATCTCACACTCAATGGGTAAGGAGATGTGAATGATGGCTCTTCCCAAGAGCTATGCTCCTCCTCCTCTACCAACTAGTCCATGCACATCTTCATATGAGAGTGCACCTCTTCCTTGAAACCTTCCCATATGAAACCACCCAAGAGAGTATGATATGCTTTGACAAAACCAGTGGTTTGGAAAGCAGGATTTCATAGATGGCATCAAATAGTCCCTCCTTGAGTTTGGAGTCACTAACCAAAAGAATAATATTATAGAAATAGATAACTCCATCCACCATATTTAACCTCTCATCCTTTACTTCCCCTTCAAGAACCCCCCATCTGAAAAGGTCCTTGGAGTATTCCATCTTGAGTTGGGAATCCCAAGAAGGATCCAAGCTCTCCAAGAATGACAGTGTTGTAGAGGTCTGAAATGCAGCCTCTGCCTTCTCATGGCTCCCATATTTGACATCCTTGATATCAAAATCACATGTTGGAGCATCATAATCTTCCCTTTGCTCAAGACAAGATTGGAGCACATGGAAATCAACTTCCCCTAGGAAAGTCCTTGTTTTCCAAAACCTCCTCCTTTTGGCCCATGTATTTGAAGAGGGTTAATATCCCCTTGCCATCTTCAGAAATATCCTTTGTGAATGAAGAGATCATGGGCTGCCCCAAAGATATGTATTTTCCATGTGCCCTCATGCTCATGCCATCATAGATCTCTGATTTCTCCTCTCTCAGCGCAGATTTCTGAGTGGGAGTTAGCAATGTCCCTTTCAGGAAACTGCTCATCTCTCTCCTAAATTCTTGAGAGATTCTCTACACTATGCTAGCTTCTCCCAAGGCTCCCTCCTTTTCCAAGTATGTATATGCTGCCCATATTTGAGATAACACTTTAGATTTCCTTCTATCAAGAGGTTCTCTTGGTAAAGTACCTCCTTACAAAGAGGTGTCAAGGCATAGAGTAGAATGAGGATGTAGGTAGACAGATTTTCCCCTACCTTCAATGCATAAGTCCTCTTGCCTTCTTTGTGTTTCAAAGCTTTGGAACAGAGAAGGATCCATGCTCTTCTTCTTGTGATGCTATTCCTCCTCTCTTCCCTCTTCTATCATCAAAATCTCATCATTTGAAAATGATGGTATATGCTGCTCAACAGCTCTATGTGTGAGATCTTGTGGAACTCCTTGCAAGAGTGCAAGAGTTTCTTCTCTTGGAAAAAGTGTTCCAACTTCATCTTCATGAGGTGTTTGAGGTGCCTTTTTTGTGACTACTTTATGACCTCATGTCTTCTCCTCTTCTTTTACAACTAAAATTGTCTTACCATCAATAAGAGACCTTAGATCTTGGTCATCTATTAAAGGAGAAACCTTTAGGCTTCCCTCTTGAGAAGAGGATCCTTTATTAAATGGAGATCTCACCCTTGCCAAGGCATCAAACAAACTTACACCTTCTTCCATGGTTTTCAGAAAGGGAGTTGGATTCATAGACCCTTCCAACTCATGCAAAAGATTCATCTGAGGTGGTTTGACAATATCAACAGAAGATGATACACATGGAGCTTCATCAAACCTTCCTATCAATATTTCAATAAACCTTGCATAAGTAGGTGTATTGGCATTTTTTAAGGAAAAATACTCAAACAAACACCAATCATATGCTTTACCTTCAAAATGCAGTGCTGCTTCTTTGATGGCTTCAATCTCTGAAACTTGATGTTGCTGCACAAAGTTATCCAACTCCTCCACCCAAACCCTGACTGGAGATTTAGGTGGTCCATCAAAGATAGATAGATAGAATCTATCCTTACCATGCTGCTCATCCTTTGTGACTTTTCCCTCCTTGATCTTTCAAAATCCTTGGAATTTCAAGTTATCTTTGAACTCCTTGGACTAAGCTTCATACTCCTCCAAATACTCTCTAAGAGTCTCCTTCTTAGGCGCACCTCCTTTCTTCCTCTTCATGAAAAAATCACAAACAGAATGCTGAAGATTTGGTGAAATGCCTGAGTGCACATATCCATGAGATGAGGATTCAGAATTTTCCTCATGTATTGATCTTGTAGATCTGATCAGAAGATCTTTCTTCTCTTGAAACTTAGGAGTTTCACTACTTCTTCTTTCTTCTTCTTGTTCAACCTCTTTGGAGAGGTTATTATTAGATATAAAAGCTGATGAGAATAAACCCATATTATTCATCACTCTGAAATTTATCCTTGCTGGAATACCACTGAAAGTTCCCTTCTCAAGAATATAAAAATTATATTCCAGAGATTGACTGCAGGGGCATTTACTGGATATGTCACCTTTGAAAAAAGGATGAGATCCAGAGGCTACTTGGCCATCTGTAGAATCTTACTATAGATATTGAAACATTCCCCCTTCAGGGATTCAACACTTTGGCTTGAAGCGACAGGCTGAGCCAAAGATCTTGCTTTGATACCACTGTAATATCCCTTTTTCAGGAACAACTACATATTGGGAATAATATGAGTTATTACCAATGTGGAGCTACATAAATGTACCTCATTCAGGTATAAAAACACTTAAAATTCAGTAAAATACACAGCACCAAATTTATACAACATTTTACAAGGCAAAATTTGGGGAAAAGTGAGGATTTTGTCCCTAAAACAAGTGTATTAAGATATTTGCGCAAAAATAATATGGTAATGTGGTTTTATATGATATCTAGGGTTATGAGGGACTCCCATGTCGAATTTAAGCAAAAAAAAATAAGTTTTTCTAAGTTAAACAGTTCCTCCTTTCCTAACTAGGCTAGAAAACCCCAATTTCCCAAGACTAGAATGATGCAGAAATTTACTGAAGCATGTGAGCGTGGTTTTCTGAATGGTATGACTGAAATAAGGTCTGAAAATTCACAAAGAATCTTAGAGACATAACTCATACACTTTACAGGAGAAGAATGAAAGAATACAGAAGAAATCCTCAAGAAAGAGGTGCTACAACCATGTAAACAGACTGAATAACAATGACAACGTTATTTTTAGGGATGAAGCAGTATTTTATTGAATCTTCAGATCTATATCAGATATTTACATAAAAATATAGATATAATACAGATCCATGTACAATAGAAGTTGATCTATACATTCCCCTTGGGGATTTGCTCAAAACATGAAGCACTGGAAGTAGATCTGAGATCTAAAACTTCATATCTGCAGAATGATTTAGAAATTCTGAATAATACAAGTACATATCAGATCAGATATGAAACCCATATATTTTTTGGCCAATCTATGGATCACCACAGTGAAGGAAGAAACCCAACACTAGAGATCTCTCCTCCAAAATGCAAGCAAAGCACCCTACAGCTGTAGATCTGAAAATAACGCTATCTTAGGGAAAGAGACAGTGTTGTAGCTTCTGAAGATGATTTGGCCTGATGCCAAGATTTGGATCTGAAGTATAATCAGTAAATGAACACTTTCAGGAGGTTAAATGACACTCTCACTGAAAAGAGCCACTACTATCATCTAGATCTGAGCCAAACCAAGATCTGAAATCAGTGCTCCAATCATCCAATACTCTCTTGCCAATGGGATAGAAGCCTTTCCCACTAAAAATAGGCACTATAATGGCCTAGATCTGAGTATATCTAGCCTCCATTTTCTGTAGCTTACAAAGACAACCAAACCCTCAACATGATCTATGTTGTAGTTGGAAGAAGAGCTTGGCCAAATGCCTGATAATGGACAAGAAATGCAAAATTCCTCCAAGAGCTACTCAAGGAAAGAGTTGGGATTCTCGATCAGGAACACCCAATGCTAAACAACACTATTCTCTACTAAACAACCAAGAGAGTAAGAAATGACTAAACAGACAAAATATTCAGAAATAACATAATCATCAACTACCTTCTCATATTGTCCTCCTCTTCCTTTTATAAGATTCACAGCTTGCAAAACCCTAAACCACCTCAATGAAATAGCTATTTTCACATGAGCCACCTCCAACTAAAACTGTGTTGTGCCTCAATGAGGATCACTCCTTCTAGACAGTGTTGTTGATTTGGTCATGGTTGACCCAGTCAAAATATTTAGTCCCTTTCACACATAAGGGTGTTTATGTAAATATCCCAGATTTAGCTTTGTTCACATGTGGCATTGATTTATTTGTTTTTCTAGGAGTTTTTGTTGTCCTCCTTTACACATTTATTCAAGCAATAGAAAAATGAAACAAATTTGAATATTCCCATTAGCTTGGGCTAATTGGGAATATTATAGTCCTCCCCTCCAAAATGTTGCTTGTCCTCAAGAACTGATAACGTGAGTGTTGTGACACTTCTCCTCCTCCATTGGTGATACCATCATTAATTAAGCTGCCTACACAAGCTAGGTGTTCACCAATCCAACCCTCTATGAATTGTTCCTCCGAAGTCATTATGAGATGTACATAGTCCATCCCACAAGGAGTCAAGAACTCAATTGAAACAAACATGGCTGATCCAATGCTCTCCCTAAAACATGTAGCATAAGGTACATAGAGAGTCTCCATCCCATGTGGTACATACATGCCTCCCATCCTCCCTCCATACATCTACATAAAAAGTACAACTATATCCTCATTGTATGGGAGAAAAACTACGTACATACAAACAAAAATTTGAACATGTGGAGGTGGTTCATAGTCCCACATATGGTACCAGTGCAGTGCATCTCCTGCCTGCATCAAATCAAGGTATGGTAAGTGGTTTCCCCAACACTTACTTGCTGCCCATGTTATCTCACTATGGGTGAGAGTGTGAGATATGTTTGGTGCCTTTGGAAAGCACCCATCATGATGGAAAATATCCCTTTGCACATCAAGGAAGTGGCCAAATTCAGAAATTTTAGTGGCCCAATGTTTACCATGATATTTACATGATACATTACTCCTCCTTGGATTCATGGCCTGCATAAACATGGTGAAAGAATATGTATAATAAAAAAATAAAACATTCTTTACATGATCAAATTCTTCACCAACAATGTTCCTCATACACATGGAGTTGTGCATGGATCTTTATCCTCTTTCAAAAGAAGGAAGAGATGGCTGAAATAACCCCTTCATGGAGTCATGTTGCTGCCCCAACTCCACATAGTTCATGCATTCTTGAAAATGCTGATGTAGTTCTTCTTTCAAGCCTTCCCAATCAAAGCTTCTCATGATGATGTTGTAGATCTTCATGGAATACATATGGCTGAAACAGAACTCTTTGTAAGCTCTTTGTAGCAACTTCTTCTTGAGCTTGGAAGCTCTAGACAAGAAGATCCTACCATGATGATAGGTGACTCCTTTAGGACTAGATAGCCTTCTTTATGCAGCTGGTCATCAAGTATCATACAAGTGTGAAGATCTTTGGAATAATCCACCAATAGTTGGGATTTCCAATATAGATCTAAACTGCTCAACAATGACAATGAAGATGGTGTCTCAACAGAAATTTTTGTCATGTTGCTAATATCCTCCTTGAAATTCCCCATGCCAAAGGTGTATTTTGGAAGGCCATTCCTTCCAATCTTCTCCTCCCACAACGCAGATGCAGAAATGAGAGTGGGTGATGATGATAAGGGAAGAAGATCTCCCTCCTTCTTGATCTTACCCAAGTCTCCCAACGCTATAGATTTGTCTTCAAGTGCTCCAATCCCTCCTAGATCTAAGCTTGGAGAAACATGTGGTGAGGTCGTCCCCACCAAGTCTAAATCAAGTGGCCTCCCAAGTGGTTTTCCACTAGATAAGAGTGTCCCATGCAGAAATCTCATGAACATAATAGATGGGACTGTAAGGTCCTTGCTTCCACTGTGAAAATCCATCTTTGTTCTCTGTGTGGAAGTGTTATTTGAGGGGTAAGTATGCATTCCTTTGATCATTTGAGGCCCACCACTCCTCTTGTCCACCCATTCCATTTGCAAAGCCTCCCAATCAGTGGTGACTTTCCCCAATGTAATCAACCATTGAACACCCAAAATCACGTTGGTGTTCGGTATGTCAACCACAAACAAGTGATCAACCAAAGTGTAGGTACCCATGGTGACAGAAAGTGATGGGAAATAATGCATGCATTTCATTGTTCTATCTCCTGGGACAAAAACAGAGAATCCCTCAAAAGTATCAGTGGGTATTGCCCTCCTTTGTACAAGATGAGCATCAATGAAATTGTGAGTTGCCCCACTATAAATCAATATAGAGACCCTTCGATTCAAGATTTAACCTTGAACTCTTAAGGTAAAGTACTTAGGTACTCCCCTCAAAGATGCAAGAGTCCCTCCAATAGGAGCAAATTCTCCATTCCCATCTCCTGATGGTGTCAGCGCTGTGACCCCTTATTGGTTCATCTTCTTCTTCCTCCTCAATATCTGAGAAGACCTCTATGTAATGTGCTTTTCCATCAACACATCTATGCCTCGGTGCCCATGATTCTTGGAAAGTGAAGCATATATTCTTCTTCCTTAGATCTCTCTGGACTTCATCATTAAGAGGCTTCTTGTATGAGATCTCCTTTGAAGGAGAAGCTTTCTCTTCCTTTCCTTTAGAAGGAAAAGAGGGCTTGTGCTGAAATTTTGCCTTTGTAAGGCATCTTGAAGGTCTCTAGCCCTATCAATGGAATCATGCAAGGTAGTGGGCTTGGTAGACTTTACCAACCCATGAAGAGGTTCATCTAGACCATCGATGAACATATACACCCTTCTTGCTACAGAAAAATCAGGAACCATAATAGATAATCTCAAAAATTGAGAAATATAAGACTCTGTATTACCTGATTGCTTCAACTTTGCAAGGCTCATGAATGGTGCCTCTGGATATCTTCTATCAAACCTCTCCACCAGCCTTCTAGTGAACTCAAAATAATCATTCATATTGGCATGACCCAATGTAGACAAGCCATGGAACCACCAATCATGTGCTTCACCTTCAGAGTGTAGCGCTGCAATATTGATAGCTTCCATCTTTGGGATTTTGTTCAACTGAAATTAGATGTCAAGTTTTTCTACACATTATTTGGCAGAACACTTGGATGACCCATCAAAATTGGGTAAAAATAATATGCCCATAGAGTGACGTCGATCATGATTCTGAGTGAATCCACCATCTCTATGCCAATGCCTTGGTCTTCTTTTGTCCTTCAGGTGAAAGAACTCTTGAAAACTCAAGTGATATTTGAATCTCTGATTTTGAGACTCATATTATTCAAATTATTCTTCAAGGGATGCTTTCTCTTAAAACCCTTCATTTCCCACAGCCAAAAAGGTATGCATGGTAGAGCATTGGGAAACTTGTGGCTGATGCACTGGTTGATCATTCCAGTGGTGATACATGTGAGAGCTTTCTCCAAGATGAAATCTCTTAGGAGATTCTTTGATTCTGTCCAATCTCATCTCTTTGATCTCTCTAGCAAGATCTTGCATGGCTCTCAAAAGGATAATTACAAAGTCCTTTCCTTCTTCATCACTTCCAAATTCAGGGGCTTTACCCTTGTCTTTATCATCATTTGTGTAATCAAATTTATTCTGTCTTATTTTTAGATACCTCTTCTCTCTGTCAGTAAGAGGCTCTTCTTCTTCTGAAGACATATTGGCTTCTTACAGGCTGTGCCAAGTTTATTGCTTCGATACCACTGTAGTATCCCCAAATGGGAACAAGCAGCAATATTAAACAATACTGCTAAAAAATAATGCAGTTCAACAAAGTAATAGTAGGAGGAAAATATGGAGGCTCGAAAATGACATTTACATCCGCAAATCAGATTTATATTGTGGACCATAAGATGTAAAACAGAAATAGAAGACTTTTACATGAATAAATCCTAAAAAATGAGGTGCTGCAACCATATATTATGACTGAATAAGCTTGACAGCATTATTTTTATTGGTTGAAATAGCAGTGGATTACACTTCAGATCTAGAGCAGATCTGTGTATAAAAATTTAGATCTATATTAGATCTGTACACTAGATAGGCTCCTCTTCAAATGCCCCTTGGGGTTTTCAGCAAAAAGTGAAGTACATGGAGTAGATCTGAGATCTTATGCAATAGGTCTACAGAATGATTCATAAATTTTGAAGCAGATACAACAGTATTCAGATCAGATCTGAATATGACATGGAATAGATCTGAAATCCATGGATCTCCATAGTGAAGAGCAGATCCCCAACACTAGAAATATCTCCTCCAAAAGTGTGCCAAAACACCTTGCAACTGTACCCTTGCAAATAACATAGTAATGGAATGAAAAATGTGTTGTAGGCTCTAGAACATGTTTGGCCTCAAGCCAAGATCTGAAATCAATGCTCCAATCATCCAATACTCTCTTGCCAATGGGATAGAAGACTTTCCCATTGAAAATAGGCACTAGAATGGCCTAGATATGAGTAGATCTAGCCTCCACTTGTTGTAGCTTAAAAATAAAACCAAACCCTCAACAGGATCTACATTGTAGTTGGAAGAAGAGCTTAGCCAAATTCCTGATAGTGGACAAGAAATGAAAAACTCCTCTAAGAGCTACTCAAGAAAAGAGGTGGGATTCCTGATCAGGAACACCTAGTGATAAACAACACTATTTTCTGCTAAATAGTCAAGAGAATAAGAAATGTATAAACATAAAAATTCTTCAGAAATAACATAATCATCAACAACCTTCTCATGTTGTCTTCCTCTTCCTTTTATAATATTGAGAGCTTGCAAAACCCTAAACCACCTCAATGAAATAGCTTTTTTCACATGAGCCACCTCCAACTAAAACTGCATTGTGCCTCAATGAGGATCACTCCTTCTAGACAGCGTTGTTGATTTGGTCATGGTTGACCCAGTTAAAAGATTCAGTCCCTTTCACACATAAGGGTGTTTATGTAGATAGCCTAGATTTAGCTTTGTTCACATGTGGCATTGATCTATTTATTGTTCTAGGATTTTTTATTGTCCTCCTTTACACATTTATTCAAGCAATAGAAAAATGAAACAAAATTGAATATTCCCATTATCTTGGGCTAATTGGGAATATTATAGCATCTTCCGACCAATTATCTTCTTGTTCTTATAGATCTTGTTCACAGCCTTACTCTCAATTCGAGGCAATTCCTTGTCCACGCAACTATCTATCAGGGCCTGCAGGTTGTCTACTACTTTCTGGTTAAAAAGTAGCTTAATGTAGGCTTGTAGGAAAGGTTTGACTTCATCATCACTCTTTGCTTCCATGTTTGACTTGGATGTGGATGCACCTGCAGTAGCAAAATCCTTCCTGGCTTCTACAAAATTTTCATTTTCCTTTTGCAGTTTGAGTCGTTCCTTCTTTTGCGTGACCTTCCTAATCAATGGCTCTGCATTAGCCTTCTTTCCCTCATATTCTCTGGTGGCAGCACCATTTTGTAATTATGTTTACAGTTGGGTCATCATCTAGCGACTCAACTTGAACCATTTGGATATTCTACATAGGTGGCTACTGTTGTTTTTCCTGCATTCTAGCAATCAAAATAGGAAAATCTTAAATAACATGATCAAACTGTCTACAATACTTGCAGGATTGTTGCGCAAGGTTTAGAAAATCGTTCACATACTGTCCAGCATCTCCACAGTTATAGCAAATAAGTTTCCCTATTCCACGACCTACACCTCCACCTCTCCCTCCTCCTCTTCCTCTGGCTAGAGATCCACCACACCCAGAGGGAGATGCTAGTGAATAAGGGTCGACGTGTAATCTATAGAGGTTGGAACTATCCATAATTTGCTCGAATGTGCATTAGTCGTGCTCATCATTGCCAACCAAAGAGTAAAACCTACACGATTGTTGCTTCAGTTCTGGTACATAAATCCCTAATCGAGGGAATTTTTTTTTTCATGTCAGCAAACCACATCATGGGAGTACCACGCGATCTTGCAGCATCCTTGGGGCGCAATAGATTTGCCCCCCCCCACTTGCATGTAATCTTAAAACAAGGTACACTGATATTTTGTGTGCCTAGAACACTTACAACATATACACCATAGATTTGTGCCAAATTCCTTTGCTCTATCTCTGCATAGGTTTTGAATCTCCAAGTGCATCACTTCTAATTTATTTTGGATTTGCAAAGTTCTGAATTAGTCGTTAGCTCTAGGAACAGTTTCCTGTTTCATAGAAACTTCAAGAGCTTCAGCCTCAGAGTCAATCTTCTGTTGATTCATAGGTCTATGTAGATGTGTTAAGAGCATGGCAATAAACCATTCCTTATGCTTCTTATCATCATATATCAATCCTCCCTCGCTAATAGTTCACTTCAGCCGTTGATCCACCTCCAAAACAGATTCATTTGGCTCTTGTTTGATTTCTTTAAACTCTATTACACACTGTGAGTAGGACTTTGGTTTTCTGAATTGTTGTTTCAAAGCATCATTGATCTCATCAACAATAGGATTAGCATGTTGAGTCAGATATGCTATAAAGCAATCCAACGCACAAACTTTAAACACCATACCAAGTTGCGCTCTCTTGACAGCATAAGTGTTAACATTTTGCGCAGTCCATACTACATTTGCAGCAAACCAAAACCTATCCATGTCCTCATCTCCCACACCCTTGAAGGTGGGTAGCTTCATGTGCGCAGCCATATCTTCTTCTGGAGGTGGTGGAGGTGGAATAGAAAATGACTTACTTTTGTGCGAGTTTAACTGTGGAGTAGCTGGAGGGTTTCCTCTAGTGCACGTAGCCTCACCGCTCTATGTATCACTATCAGGCGAGTTTCTCAAAGGGATGTATACAGATCTATCACCTCTCTAGTTAACCTAAAAGTACTTTCCGCTATGCGTAGTTCTTTCCAGCTCGTTTGGGGTCATTCACTCATTGTGACTGCACAAAACACCCTTTTAACACAATAGCATCTTAATCAGCAAAGCCAGAGAGCATATGAATTTACCTCGTAGTCCTCTAAAGAACATCCTTTTAGCTTTATAATATGACATAAACTGATCTACTGCAAACTCTGTTATAAACCCACCCAAAATGTAATAATCCCAATTATCCATGAGCTAATTGGAGTATGCAATTTTGATTTATTTTTCTGTTTGAAGAATAAAAGTGTAAAGGAGGTCTATAATACTCCTAAACCATGAATAAATCAATGCCAAATGTGAAAATGATAAATCTTGGTTGTTTTAACAAGCACCCTTAGGAGTGAAAGGGGCTGGATATTTTGACTGGGTCAACCATGACCAAATCTATAGCACTGTCATGGAAGAGTGGTCGTCAATGAGGCACAACGCAATTTTAGAAGGAGATGGCTCGTGTGAAAGAAGCTATTTCATTGAAGGTGGTATAGGGTTTACAAGCTCTTAATATATATAAGGAAGAGGATGGTAGCATGAAAAGGTTGTTGATGATATTATATTTTCTAAAGTATTGTTTGTTTAGACATACAAGCTTTCTTTGGCTATTTAGCCTAGATTGCAAATGTTGTTTAGCATTGGGTGTTCCTGATCAGGAATCCCACCTCTTTCCATTGAGTAGATCTAGGGAGAGTCTTGTATTGCATATTCCACTATCTGGCTTAAGGCTAAGCTTCTTCTTCCAACTACAATGTAGATCTTGTTGAGGGTTTGGTTTTCTTTGAAAGCTGCAGCAAGTGGAGGCTATATCTACTCAGATCTAGACCATTATAGTGCTAATTTTCAGTGGGGAAGGCTTCTATCCCATTAGAAAGAGAGTATTGGATCACTAAAGCATCAATTTCAGATCTTGGCATGTGTCCAATCATTATCTAAACCCTACAGCGCAGTTTTACTTCCAGATCTGCGTTTTTCTGTAGGTGCTATTGCAAGGTCACTTTGGCACATCTTTTGGAGGAGTGATTTTCATGTGTTGGGGATCTACCCTTCACCTTTGAGATCCATTGAAGAGGATAATTTTATTGTACATATCAGATCAGATCTGAATATTCCTGAATATCTGAATATTTATGCAGATCTGCGGTTTTAGATCTCAGATCTACTCCTTGTACTTCATGTATTGTTGAAAACCCCAAGGGGATTTTGAAGAAGAGCCTATCTAGAGTATGGATATGTTATGGATATAAATTTTCATACACAGATCTGATCTAGATCTAAAGTGTAATCAATAGTTTTTTCAGTCAATAAAATAATGTTGTCAAGCCTTTTTCAGTCTATATATGTGATTGCAACACCTCTTTTTGAGGATTTTCTTCCACTGGAGACTTCTATTTTTTTGTTGTAAATATTATGGGCCTCATTGTACATCTGATTTTCTATTGTAAATGTCAAATAAGGGTCTCCATATTGGCCTCCTGCTCTTGTCTTAGATGATTTGCATTATTTTCCTGCATAACTTTCGTATATTGCTGCAGTCCCTATTTGGGAATATTACACAAAATGTTTTCAACCCAATGATCTATAGTGTGGGTGATGGAGCTATCAATATGTTCTAATTATTGGATCAACTTAGGCATCCACTGAGTTACCTTCTCATCCTTCCAGTAGTTTTGGAACTCAGCTAACCTTGATAACCACTCCTATAATTCCAATGCAAAGGTCATAGAGAAAATCTCGTGAACCTTTGTGAAAATATACATATGTTTCCAATCTTCAGTAGATAGCTTCTTACTTCTATTTTTCTTAATGGAAAATTCCTAAATTTTTTTCTCAAACTAGTCTTTTAAGTCAGCCTTTGATGGTTGCCACATCACCCAATCTCTCTCAAAATTATCCCGGTCCCAGAAACGGAACCATTTTTTGGCTTGAGTGGTCCTGACCTGGGTTCAGAGTTATGCGTAACCAACAAAACCCTCTTACTACTGGCCATTTTGGCAATTACCTACTTTCACAAGCCAAAGTCTCACCTGAAGCAGTATGGGGGGGTGTTGGAACCAGGTTTCCACACCCTCAGAGAGAATTAAATGATGTAGGGGTACTTAGATATATAACAATAACTGATTTTCTTACACACCATAAAAACCCTAACCAGAAACCCTACGTCGAGTATCACATGTTGAAGATGCAGCAAGATGATGGAGCTTAGTGAAATGAAGTCGCCTTCACTAATTGGGCCCGCATGCAAATTTTGGCGCAAAGTCTATTTTTAGACTATGTCTATTTTTAGAAATATGGAGCATGGTCCAGGGGTTGCAGTATGTTATTCTTGGAGTATTGGTCATGTTGGTAAAAATAGATGGACCTCTATTTTTAGACATATAGGTCGAAGTCTATTTTTAGACTGCCTATCCTAAAAATAGGGAAGTCAAATATTATTTACCCTTAATAATATTTGGACTCTAAACTTCAGCTTACTCTCTTGGAGCATTTCAGTTCGAGCCTTGGAAGTGGCTCATGCATCTGACAGAGGAATTACGCTATTCCTAGGGGTTTGGTGAGCTCATGCATGGTTGACTTCAGTTAGGACTTCAGTGGCATAAGTTTGGTGGAGTTGATGAGACAGTTGGTGGAGTTGTGTTCGGTTTAACTTAGTTGAACTAGTTGAGATTAGTTTAACTAGCTAATCAACTAGTAATGAGTGGAGTGAATTAAATATTATTTAATTCATTAATTAGTAACTCATTATTAAACTCAAGAACACATCAGTTCACTACAGTGCATGGACAGTTCAGTGGAGACCAGTGAAAGAGGTAGATGAAAGGGTTGAGATAGCTATCAGTTGTGACATCAGTTGTGCATGAGATTTGCACCACACTTGGAGGAATTGCCCATGATGATTGTGCTGTCAACCCAAGGAGATTCGAACCTTGGATCTCTTATTAGACCAGCCTTGATTGCGCAATAGAGGCAGGCAATTAGTGGATGTGTTTTGAACCTGTGACTTGTTCAAAACCAAGCTAGTTTGTGTGTAACTTTATGAAAAAGTACTGAGTACTTGTGAGGAGTATTGTACTGAGTTAGTTACATGTTTTCTCCATTATAATATACACAATAGCTGCGGGGTTTTCAGCTATAATATTTCCCCATACATACTGTGTAATGTGTGTGATGTTTTGATGATTGTTTGATTGCATACCGCTTGTTTTATTTCCGCATGTGTGATGATCTGAGTGGAAGAGATTATGTGTTGCATATGAATTCGAATTGATATGTGATCAGGATAATCTCGGTGGATAATTAATCATTATTCAACAAATTTCTACATGGTATCGGAGCTATTGAAGCAGAGATTGATCATCACAGTGATTACAAACTTATTTCGGTAGACAGAGTCTGCATGCGGGCTAGGTAGCCTCTGGATCCATCCTTTCTTTGAAAGGTGATATATCCAGTAAACGCCCCTTGCAGTCGATCTCTGTGCTAGAAATAATTTTTTCTCACAGATCTAGAGCGGTTGAGCTTTGAGGTGGAATTCGAATTTTGCAGCAGTTTTGTTTTCTTGGTGCCGGTGTTAAAAATGTCTTTCAACGGTTTGCGACTCGAATATGCTCTTGAAGGCAGTTCGAATTATGTTGCATGGAAGGATCGCATGGAGGCAGTATTAGAAGATAATGGTCTGAAGGAGTTCATAGATACGGATGTCCAAAAGCCCACTGATCCTACTGAAGTCGAAGCATGGCAAAAGAAGATGGCGAAGTGTCGAAGGATCCTGTTGGAGGGCGTCAAGGATCATATTATATCCAGCCTGCATGGAAAGGCTTCTCCATATTTAATGTGGAAAGCTTTGACGGATCTATTCCAGAGTAAGAGCGACCAAAGGAAGCTGGCGCTCAAAGATAAGCTCGGGAACATCAAGATGGAGAAAGGCGACAGTATCGCCAAATACCTCACGAAGTTCACTCAATGCAGAGATGAGCTGGGAAGTGTGGGGGTGACTGTCGAAGATGAGGACATGGTCTACCTGGCTCTCCTTGGTCTTCCGAAGGCTTGGCATTCATATCAAGATAATGTCAATGGTCGGGAGAAGTTTCTGGGATGGGAGCGCCTTTGGGCGGATCTCATGCAGGAGGAGATAAGGAGGACTACCAGGGACGGATCTTCATCAAAGGGAGCTGATGAAGAAAATTGTGCTTTGGCTGCCAAAGCAAAGAAGGGGAAGGGTAAGAAAACTTCTCATTCTGGTGCAAAGGGCAAGAAGCAGGATATGGAAAAAGTGAAGTGTTTTAACTGCCATGATCACGGACATTATGCTACAAATTGTCCGAAGAAGAAGAAAAACAAGCAAGCGGGAAGATCTGCAGATGGAGAAGATTTGGCTTCGCAGTTCGAGCTTGAATTTTCACTGATCGCATGCTTGGTTTCAAGTGTGATGGGATCGGTGTGGTTCTTGGACAGCGGTGCGTCATTTCACATGACGGGAGATCGGGATTTGTTCTCAGATCTGGAGGACAAAGATCTGGGCGTGCACATCGAGATGGGCGATGATGGTAGATACAATGCGACTGGTATCGGTACCGTATCCTTTCAGAGGGAGTCTGGTAAACCCTTCGTGTTGAAGGATGTCATGCATGTACCTAGTTTGAAGAAGAACTTGATCTCTGTGGCGATGTTGGAAGATAAGGGGTATGATGTGGTCTTCAGCGAAGGAAAGGCTTTCCTGCGCAGTAAGACTACTTGAGAGACCCGGAAGATAGGGGTTTGAACCAAGAATATTTATCAGTTGCAAGTAGATGGCTACGCAGCAATGGCATGCAAGGCGGGAGAAGTGGTGAGCCGGGATGATGAGGGCGAACTGTGGCACAGGAGATTGGTCCACCTTCACCATGGAGCCTTGAAGATCCTGCAGCAGATTTCTACTGGGCTTCCTAAGGGCACTCTTGCGCAGTCAGATCAGTGCAAGGGGTGTACCTTGGGGAAGTATGTGAAAGCCACCTTTCACGAGAAGGATAGTCGCGCCACGAAGATCCTTGAGAGAGTTCACACAGACGTGTGTGGTCCTTTCTCAGTTGCTTCGACAGCAAAGCACAGGTATTATGTGATCTTTGTTGATGATTTCTCTCGAAAGTGCTGGATCTTCTTCATGCCGAAGAAGAGCGATACATTCGCGAAGTTCTGTGAGTTTAAAGCACTGGTCGAGAAGGAGTCTGGGAAGAAGGTGATTTCTCTAAGGAGTGATAACGGTGGTGAATTCATCTCGGCTGAATTCAAGGAGTTCTGCAGCGCAGAAGGGATTCGGAGAGAGCTCATCGCACCCCATAACCCACAGCAGAACGGGGTGGCTGAGCGGAAGAACAGAACGATCGTGGGTGGTGCACGGGCGATGTTGCATGATCAGGGCCTACCCCTTCACTTGTGGGCTGAGGCATGCAATACAGCAGTGTATGTGCAGAACCGTTGTCCTCACAAGGTTCTTGGCATGAGTACACCGGAGGAGGCTTATTCTAGCAAGAGGCCTGACATTTCCCATTTGCGGATTTTTGGTTCTCCTGTCTACATGCATGTGACGAAGGATGCCAGAAATAAGCTGGATCCAACCGCAGAGGTTGGAATATTTTTGGGGTACACTGATACACCTCACAACTATCGGGTGTATTTGTCAAACAGTCGCAAGACTGTTGTGCGACGGGATATCAAGTTTCAGGAGGAGAAAGCCATGCAGTGTTCACTTGAGAGGGAGCTGCACTTGCATGTAGATGAGGAGCTGTTAGTTCCTAAGGAGGAGCTTCCAGATGTGGATCAGCCACAAGAGGAAGTTCAGGAGGTGGAAGAAACCACCCATGCAGTGCCAACCATCAGAGGGCGCATGCGCACTACAGAAGCTAAGCGACTGGCTCGAGATGCAGAGAAGGTTGTAGGACCACCTACAGCACAACGCAGATAGAGGCAGTCACCGGATTAGTACACTGGATACATGGCTCTTGTGAGTCAATGTGTCATGACAGAGCCATCCTCTTTTGAGGAAGCTTTGGAGGAACCCGCATGGGTTGATGCCATGATCGAAGAATATGATTCGATCGTCAGAAACAGTGCATGGGAGATTGTCCCAAGACCGGAAGGGAAATCAGTGGTGGGTTTGCGATGGATCTACAAAGTGAAGCAGGCGGCTGACGGGAGTGTGGAGAAGTACAAGGCGAGATTTGTCACCCGTGGCTTCTCACAGATCGAGGGGATCGATTATGAGGATACCTTTGCACCTGTCGCAAGGTACTCTTCCATACGGACGATCCTTGCTCTCTCAGCGCAGATGGGGTGGCACATTCATCAGATGGATGTGAAGACTGCGTTCCTCAATGGATTTATTGAGGAGGAGGTGTACATAGAGCAGCCTGAAGGTTTCGAGATCTTCAGCAGTGAGTCACATGTGTTCCGACTCAAGAGAGCACTGTATGGGCTGAAGCAAGCACCTCGTGCTTGGTACACTCGGATAGACAGCTACTTCACTAGGCTTGGATTCTCCAAGAGTGAGGCGGATCCTAGCCTGTACCAGATTGTGGTGGAGGGGAAGCTGTTGATCATCGTACTGTATGTAGATGATCTGATTTTGACTGGCGATGAGCAGTTGATACTTTCATGCAAGGAGGATCTTGCACGAGAGTTTGAGATGAAGGACTTGGGTATCCTTCATTATTTCCTGGGATTGGAGATTTGGCAGCGCAGCGGAGGACTGTTTGTTTCTCAGGGCAAGTATGCCCGGGAGATTCTGGAGAGGTTCAACATGCAAGGCTGCAAGCCTGTTGACACTCCTCTTCCCGGTGGGTGGAGGAAGGAGGATGCTACTTCAGCGGAGGTAGTGGATGCCACTGTCTATCGACAGTTGGTGGGGTCGCTTATGTATCTGGTCAATACACGACCCAATATATGCTATGCAGTTAACCAGCTTTCGCAAGCTATGGTTAAGCCTACCAAGCTCTTTTGGAAGGCAGGCAAGCATGTATTGCGCTATATCAGAGGCACATCGAGATATGGTCTATGGTATAGACAGGAGGATGGAGCGAAGCTTTCTGGCTTCACTGATGCAGATTGGGCAGGGAGTCCAACGGACCGGAAGAGCACTTCTGGAGGAGTTTTCAGCATTGGGTCGACAGCAGTTTCCTGGTACAGCAGGAAGCAGAGATCCGTGGCACTCAGTTCAACAGAGGCCGAGTACATGGCAGCTAGCTTGGCTGCATGCGAGGCTATTTGGATGAGGAAGATCCTCGTTGGATTGTTCGGGTTGCATTTGGAGCCTACAGTGATTTACTGTGATAACCAGAGTTGCATTAAACTCTCGGCTAATCCAGTATTTCATAATAGATCCAAACACATCGACATCAGGTACCATCATATCAGAGATTGTGTTCAGCGGAGAATCATGATGCTTTCATATGTTCCCACGGAGGATCAGGATGCCGACATCCTGACGAAGGCGCTCACCAGGAGCAAGTTCAAATTCCACAGAGGCAGGATAGGGGTTGCAGATAATCCATATCTTGTTGAGAGGGAGTGTTGAAAATGCAACAAGATGATGGAGCTTAGTGAAATGAAGTCGCCTTCACTAAGTGGGCCCGCAGGCTATTTTTGGCCCAAAGTCTATTTTTAGACTATGTCTATTTTTAGACATATGGAGCATGGTCCAGGGGTTGCAGTATGTTATTCTTGGAGTATTGGTCATGTTGGTAAAAATAGATGGACCTCTATTTTTAGACATTTAGGTCGAAGTCTATTTTTAGACTGTCTATCCTAAAAATAGAAAAGTCAAATATTATTTACCCTTAATAATATTTGGACTCTAAACTTCAGTTTACTCTCTTGGAGCACTTCAGTTCGAGCTACAGAAGTGGCTCATGCATCTGACAGAGGAATTACGCTATTCCTAGGGGTTTGGTGAGCTCATGCATGGTTGACTTCAATTAGGACTTCAGTGGCAGAAGTTTGGTGGAGTTAATGAGACAGCTAGTGGAGTTGTGTTCGGTTTAACTTAGTTGAACTAGTTGAGATTAGTTTAACTAGCTAATCAACTAGTAATGAGTGGAGTGAATTAAATATTATTTAATTCATTAATTAGTAACTCATTATTCAACTCAAGAACACATCAGTTCACTACAGTGTATGGACAGTTCAGTGGAGACCAGTGAAAGAGGTAGATGAAAGGGTGGAGTTAGCTATCAGTGGCGACATCAGTTGTGCATGAGATTTGCACCACACTTGGAGGAATTTCCCATGATGATTGCGCTGTCAAGCCAAGGAGATTCGAACCTTGGATCTCTATTTAGACAGCCCATGATTGCGCAATAGAGGCAGGCAATTAGTGGATGTGTTTTGAACCTGTGACTTGTTCAAAACCAAGCTAGTTTGTGTGTAACTTCATGAGATAGTACTGAGTACTTGTGAGGAGTATTGTACTGAGTTTGTTACATGTTTTCTCCATTATAATATACACTATAGCTGTGGGGTTTTCAGCTATAAGCTTTCCCCATACATATTGTGTAATGTGTGTGATGTTTTTATGATCTATTGATCGCATACCGCTTGTTTTATTTCCGCATGTGTGATGATCTGAGTGGAAGAGATTATGTGTTGCATATGAATTCGAATTGATATGTGATCAGGATAATCTCGGTGGATAAATCTTCTTTATTCAGCAAATTTCTACATGGTATCAGAGCTATTGAAGTAAAGATTGATCATCACAGTGATTACAAACTTATTTCGGTAGACAGAGTCTGCATGCGGGCCAGGTAGCCTCTAGATCCATCCTTTCCTTTGAAAGGTGATATATCCAGTAAATGCCCCTACAGTCGATCTCTGTGCTAGAAATATTTTTTTCTCACAAACCAAGGGCGGTTGAGCTTTGAGTTGGAATTCAAATTTTGTAGCAGTTTTGTTTTCTTGGTGCCGGAGTTGAAAATGTCTTTCAACGGTTTGCGACTCGAATATGCCCTTGAAGGTAGTTCGAATTATGTTGCATGGAAGGGTCACATGGAGGCAGTATTAGAAGATAATGGACTGAAGGAGTTCATGGATACGGATGTCCAAAAGCCCACTGATCCTGCTGAAGTCGAAGCTTGGCAAAAGAAGATGGTGAAATGTCGAAGGATCCTGTTGGAGGGCGTCAAGGATCATATTGTATCCAGCCTGCATGGAAAGGCTTCTCCATATTTAATGTGGAAAGCTTTGACGGATCTATTCCAGAGTAAGAGCGACCAAAGGATCTAGCGCTCAAAGATAAGCTCAGAAACATCAAGATGGAGAAAGGCGACAGTATCGCCAAATACCTCACGAAGTTCACTCAATGCAGAGATGAGCTGGGAAGTGTGGGGGTGAATGTCGAAGATGAGGACATGGTGGACCTGGCTCTCCTTGGTCTTCCGAAGGCTTGGCATTCATATCAAGATAGTTTCAATGGTCGGGAGAAGTTGCCGGGATGGGAGCGCCTTTGGGCGGATCTCATGCAGGAGGAGATAAGGAGGACTACTCGGGATGGATCTTCATCAAAGGGAGTTGATGAAGAAAATTGCGCTTTGGTTGCCAAAGAAAAGAAGGGGAAGGGTAAGAAAACTTCTCATTCTGGTGCAAAGGGAAAGAAGCAGGATATGGCGAAAGTGAAGTGTTTTCACTGCCATGATCACGGACATTATGCTACCAATTGTCCGAAGAAGAAGAAAAACAAGCAAGCGAGAAGATCTGCAGATGGAGAGGCTTTGGCTTCGCAGTTCGAGCTTGACTTTTCACTGATCGCATGCTTGGTTTCAAGTGTGATGGGATCAGTGTGGTTCTTGGACAGCGGTGCGTCATTTCATATGACGGGAGACCGGGATTTGTTCTCAGATCTGGAGGACAAAGATCTGGGCGTGCACATCGAGATGGGCGATGATGGTAGATACAGTGCGACTGGTATCGGTACCATATCCTTTCAGAGGGAGTCTGGTAAACCCTTCGTGTTGAAGGATGTCATGCATGTACCTGGTTTGAAGAAGAACTTGATCTCTGTGGCGATGTTGGAAGATAAGGGGTATGATGTGGTCTTCAGTGAAGGAAAGGCTTTCCGGCGCAGTAAGACTACTGGAGAGACCTGGAAGATAGGGGTTCGAACCAAGAACCTTTATCAGTTGCAAGTAGATGGCTGCGCAGCAATGGCATGCAAGGCGCGAGAAGTGGTGAGCCGGGATGATGAGGGCGAACTGTGGCACAGAAGATTGGGCCACCTTCACCATGGAGCCTTGAAGATCCTACAGCAGATTTCTACTGGGCTTCCTAAGGGCACTCTTGCGTAGTCAGATCAGTGCAAGGGGTGTACCTTGGGGAAGTATGTGAAAGCCACCTTTCACGAGAAGGATAGTCGTGCCACGACGATCCCTATGAGGTGAAAAATTTGTTACATACCCTATGCACAAAATTGGGTATCAAAGATTCAATGAAACATTTGGTGTTGAAGTATCGCAGTTTTCTACATAGATAAATTCATGAGGAAAGGGAGTTCCTCGACATCCCCCAGGACAACCCGTCAAAGCTGCAAGAAAATAAAAACGATGTGAAGCCAAAGAAGGACAGAGGAAACTGGTGTGAGTTCCATCAGAATTCCACTCACAACACAAGTGTCTAGCCAAGAACTCATTGGTAGCCAAGCTGAAGGCTTCTGAATCGGATGCATGCTCCAACTCTAAATCGGAACTAGACAAGGGGAATGACAAAGGGAAGAATATTATTGATGCGAAGCCCAACGCCACTGTTTCCACTAGGAAGATCCATAAGGAGGAACTAGAAGATCCAGAGGAGAGGGATCCCCTCTTCCATTCCTAGATGTGGGTAAATGGTTCTCCATTATAGTTCATTTTCAACAGTAGGAGCCAAAAGAACCTCATTTCAGCAGAGGTCATGAAGTGGCTGGGCTTGCCAACTACAACACACCCACAGTCGTACACCATCAGGTGGCTTCACCAAGGACTGGATCTTTGTGTCAGCCAACAATGCTAACTTCCTACAACATCAAGCCCTTCATGGATCAGGTATTATGTTTCATTTCTACTCTTGATGATTGAGATGTATTATTAGGCCAACCATACTTGTGGAAGTGACATCCTGTGTATATATGGGTCCAGGCCTCGTGATGTTATTATTACTTTGGGAAATAAGTTGTACAGGATACCGAAGGTAGCACTACCTATTTCCATCTCTTTGGTTACTGCAAAACAATGCAGTAAGCTCATTTCCAAAACCAGGAAATTTTTTTTCCTGTAATATTTCTAATTAGATTTTAGCTAGTTGGAATATTATATGTTGCTTCTATTTATAGTCTAAATGAATAAGTGGGGTAGGGAGACCCTTAAATATCTTTAGTAGGAATAAAACACCTCCAATATGGATGTGGATTAGTTTAGATAGTCAAAATAAAGAAACCTTGGGTGTCAAAGGGGGCAATTCATGTAGACTGAGTCAATATTGACCAAATCAACAACACTGCCAAAGAAGAAAGTGGAGCTACTGGGGACAACGCATTTTTGGAGGAGGAGTCTTTGCATGGAAGTAGCATCATAAGTGAGTGGGACCAAGGGTGAGAAAGCTCACCAACGATATAAGGGAAGGGATGGCAGCCATGAGAGGCCTTGAAAACATTGCTTATGTTTGAGTCTTATGACTTCTTGCATGCTTTAGTTGTTTAGCTGAGTTTGTTGTACTGTTTAGTACAAGGGCATTTCCAAGCGGGAATCCCATACTCTACCTTGGAGGACTTGAGAGGCCATCTAGGAGGGTTATTCTTAGCTTCATTTCCACAATCTGACATTGGGCCAACTAGTCACCTTCAGCCACAATGCAGTCTCCTTGAGGAACTGCGTTATTTTGTAGGGTGTTGCAGTGGAGGGTTGAGAAACCATGTTTATGAGCTAGTTTCCTAGTGAAAGGAACAACCTTTCACCCAAAAAGCTAAGGAGGAAAATTTACAGCCATATCTTTTTCATTTCATCTATATTCCTGTAGAGCTTTAGTGATACAGCGTGATTCAGCCACATAGTTGCAATCTACACTTTTTTCATCTTGTACTTTTCAAGAAACCCTTGCTGGGTTATCTTGAGATTGTGTTTGAGAGACTACTTCTCCATTTTCAGCTCCTTTTGAGTAATATATCAGTAGATCCACTTGTTCCATTTTTCTATAGTAGTAACCCTCACTGGGACTGCACTTTCATGTATTCTATCATTTCTGTATTGCAGCATCATTTGATATTTTAGTGTTTCTAGGCTTTGGAGGCTTGTTAGCCTAGTTTGAGTGATTTGTTCCTCAACACATTGTATAGTTTGTTGCTATAATACATAATCTAATGGATCTATGATTTAATCATGTGTTTTGCATCATTATTTGCTGTACATTTCAGTTTGGTGTTCAATATTGTCTTCTTTCCTAATTTGGAATATTACAGTGGAATTAGAGCTCTAATCTTGGCTCAGATTGTTGACCAATACATCTATAGCAATGGAGGAGAAAGAGATTCCAAAAATTCTTCTTCAGACCATGCAAAACATTGCAAAATATATCAAGGAGATGATATTAGAAAGATAGAAGGAATCCTGTAGAGGGTTTCACCATGGAGAAAGCTCTAGCACTTCACAATCATGGTGGGAGCCACTAGTAGCACAACCTTCTTCAGAACGCTCCACCATGCCCACATTCCTATTATTGGAAAATGAGGTGGGAGGGAAATTGAGGGAAGAAACCCTTGGTGACTATTTTTTGGAATATGAATCTCTATCTTAGAGGTTCAAGGAGAATTTGAGATTTCAGGAGTTCTGTTGGATCATGGATGGTAGGAGATCCTCCAATCATAATAAAAGTGGAGGGTACATGCAGAACCAAGATCTACAGTGTAGTTTGGGTAGATTATTTTTTCCCACTTATGATGGATCACCCAAGTGCACAGCTAAGGCTTGGGTAGAGAAGTTGGATACTTACATCTAACTCAACAGAGTTTCAGAAATGGAGGCTATCAAAATAGCAACAATGCACCTAGAAGGTCAATCACATGAGTGGTGGTTTCATGGCCTATCTACACTTGGGCATGCTAGTGTCACTTCTTATTCTGACTTCACCTAGAGTTTGGTGGAAATATTTGATCCCAGGAATCTAGAAGCACATTTTGTAGGTCCAACCAAGCTCAAGCAAACAAGAGATCTAGAGAGTTGTATCTCTAAGTTTCTAAATCTTTGAGTCATGGTATCTGACCTCACCATGACCAGGAGAGTATGCATGTTCATTGATGGGATGGTTGAACCATTACATGGTCTGGTGAAATCCACTAGACCAACTATGCTCCAAGAATCTATGAAGAGGGATAGAGACCTACAACATGCTTTACCCAAGGCAAAAGCCCCTTTTCAGCAAAAGTTCTCCTCTAAAAAAAAAGGTGGATCATGAGAAGAAATCTCTTGATGATAGTGCCCGGAGAGATCTAAGGAAGAAGAAACTTTTTTTCACTTGTTGAGAGCCATGGGTACCAAACCACCAATGTGTTGCAGGGAAGGCACATTGTATTGAGATATTTTATGATGAGGAGAAGGTGACCAGCGCTACAGCAACAGGAGGAGGTGAACTAGCCACAGGATATGTATTGGGAGAATTTTCCCCAATGGGAGGGACTCTTGCAGCTTGGCGAGGAGTTCCCAAGTATCTAACGTTAAGGCTTAGAGGAAATATTATGTGACAAAGAGTATCAATATTGGTAGACAGTGGAGCTACCCATAACTTTATTGATACTCATTTGGTGCAGAGGAGGGTTATTCACATAGAAGATTTTGAGGGTTTCTCGGTTTAGGTTCCAAGAGCTAGAAACATGCAGTGTGCCAAATATGTTTTGGCATTGACCATCACTATGGGAACTTACACATTGAAAGACCACTTCTTTTTGGTTGATATTCCAGATACCAATGTGATATTGGGTTTCCAATGGTTAATCACCTTAGGAAAGGTTACCATAGAATGGAAAACATTAGAAATGGAATGGACAGAGAAGGGGAGTGGTAAACATCATAAAATCAAAGGCATACATACCTATCCACCTCAGATTGTCTCAGCACACAAGATGGAGGATAATTTGAACAGAGGGGACATAGAGTGGGTAGTAGAACTACGTATGTTAGAAGCAGGGGGCAAGGATGCACTATTACATCTGCATGTAAAATCTATTTTGGACCGATATTCCACAGTATTTTGAGATATTCCACCTGGGAGGCCTCTTGGGCGAGGATTTGAGCACACCCTTGATTGGAGCAGGGTATCCAAGTAGTTATCACCACACCCTATAGGCATCCCAATGCCTATAGGGATGAGATTGAAAAGGCCATTCAAGAGCTTTTGGCCTTAGGACACATTCAACCTAACACTTGTCCTTTTGTCTCTTCAGTGTTTTTGGTGAAGAAGAAGAATGGCACATTGAGGATGTGCATTGATTATAGGGCCTTGAAAAAAAATACAATGAAGAAAATATACCTAATTCCCAGGATCGATGAATTGATTGATGAAATCAGAGGATCCAAGTATTTTTCCAAGGTTGATTTGAAATCAAGGTATCATCAAATCAGAGTGAGGGATGAAGACATCCCCAAGACAGCATTTTGATGCCACTATAGCCATTTTGAGTTCTTGGTGATGCCTTTTGGGCTAACCAATTCTCCGACAACATTCCAATCTTGCATGAACCAAATTTTCCATGGTCACTTGAGGACATTTTTATTGGTCTTATTTGATGACATTCTTATTTACAGCCACACATGGGAGGAGCATATACAACATATTGAGACAGTATTACACATTCTTGAAGAGCATCAATTCTATGCTAAGCTCTCTAAGTGTGAGTTTGGGCTCACAGAGATGCTCTAATTAGGCCACATCATTGGAGTAGATTGGGTGAGAGTTCATGAAGAGAAGATCTATGCTATTAGAGATTGGCCTGAGCCAAAGAATGTCACAGAAATTTGAGGGTTTGTAGGCATCTGTATCTATTATCGAAAGTTTGTTAAAGGGTTCTATCAGCTAGCAGAACCACTTACATATCTAACTAAGAAGGGAGCTTTCAGTTGGACAGCCACAGTGCAGAGAGATTTTGATAAGCTTAAGGAGGTGATGAGTAGCTGCCTGGTATTAGTTCTACCAGATTTTACCCAACCCTTTGTGTTGGAATGTGATGCTTCGGGAGAAGGCAATAGAGCAATGTTGATGCAAGGGGGACACCCCATAGCTTTTGAGAGTCGGAAGTTGTTGCCACATGAGAAACTGTATCCCATATATGATAAGGAGATGTTGGCTATTATGCATGCCTTAGCCAAGTTCCGGCAATATTTGGTGGGTAACAAATTCCGAGTGAAGACTGATCACAATAGTCTTCAGTTCTTTCTTGAGCAAAAGCAACTTTAGGAGAGGCAACAAAAATGGATGAGTAAGATCCAAGCATATGAATTTGACATAGAATATGTCAAGGGGAAGAGAAATTTTGTGGCAGATGCTCTATCTCGTAGGCCAGCAACGTTGTCCTTAATGACAATGGATACAGATTGGAAGACTCAGTTGCTAGTGGAATATTCCAAAGACCGGTTTGCATGTGATATCCTAGATGGAAAGGCGACTGATGAAAGGTATAGAGTGATGGCTGAGGTCATCTATTACTGAGATCAGGTCTTCTTGGCTAGAGATTTTAAGCTCAAGAAGAAGATTTTGTAGGCATCACATGATTCACCACTTCTTGGGCATCAAGGATTCACCAAGACATACTGGGCTATTTAGGAGAGATTCTCATGGAAGGGTCTCAAGGAGGATGTGCTCCAACACACCAAGGAGTGTGTATTTTTCCAGTAGAAAAAATGGGAGCACAACCATCCCGTAGAATTATTTTAGCCACTCCCTATTCCAGATGGAAAATGGGAAAGTATTTCCATGGACTTCATCACCGGTCTACCTACGGTTTAGGGTAAGGATTGTATCTTTGTAGTTGTTGATCGACTAAAAAAGTATTCACATTTCTTTGCTATTTTTTCATGATATACTACTTCACATGTAGTCGAGCTCTTCTTTAGAGATGTATTTAGACTCCATGGTCTCCCAAAAAACATAGCCAGTGATCGAGATAGCCGCTTCATGGGTGGATTTTGGCAGGAGATTTTTCGGTTTGTGGGTATTGAGTTGACACCAAGTACTAAATATCACCCAAAAACCGATGGAAAAATAGTAAAAAAATGGTTGGAAGGCTACTTGCGGAACTATGTTTCGGGGCAGCAGAGAGCATGGCTGCACTGGATCCATTTGGGGGAGTTTTCCCACAACATAACCTTTCATATGTCCATTGGCATGACCCCATTTCAAGTTCTTTATGGGTATCATGCTCTATCATTTGCTGATGTGATGTTTGGAGGAAGTAAGGCTCCTAGAGCAAAGGAGTGGATTCAAGAGAGTTAGGATATACTTTGGGCCCTCAAGGACAGCATTGCTACAACACAAAACAAACATAAGATATATGTTGACTGTGCTCAGATAGAGAGGCAATTTGAGGTGGATGATTTGTTCTATCTTTTTCTTCAACCATATAGACATTATACACTTAAGAAGAAGGGGGTTGAGAAGCTTAAACCTCAGTTCTATGGGCCATACAGGGTGATCAGTCTTGTTGTAGAATTAGCATATGAGCTAGAGCTTCCTATTGGGAGCAAGTTCCATAAAAATTTTCATGTCTCATGCCTCAAGAAGGCCATTGGACAACATGTGGTTACTACCATGGATCTCCCATCTATTGATGATGAGGGCCATCTAGTTTTTCAGCCGGAGGCTATCTTGGATACTCGGGAGAGGCAACTAAGGAGAAAGGCAATTAGAGAATATCTGATTCGATGGAGGAATTTCCCTGAAGAGGATGCCACTTGGGAAGGAGAGAATATTTTGGATCATCCTTATTTTTTGTTGCTTAAGGAAAAGCAACATTTGGAAGGGGAGGATTGTAACATTCCTGTTAGTATGAATCTTAATTGCAAGTGTATGAAAAAAGACAACTTTAGCTGTGCATAACAAACAACCCTAACAGCAAAGATGGTTTCCAATATCTTTAGATCTACAGTTAGGTGACCAAGATAAATGATGCAAAAATCTAGATCTATGCATTAAAATACATTAAGCAGTAAATAAAAACAAAAGTTGCTCCATGCATCCAATAGACAAGAAAAGAATATGTTTAAAGAATTTTGTATTAATGGCACCTAGGAGAAGAACATAGAAGGATGTTACCAGTACTCCTCAATGGGATGGCTTATTCTAAGTCCTCAGCACTTCAGATCTAAATCCCTCTCTCTTCATGGTGTAGAAGACCGATACAAAAATGGAACTCAAAGGGAGCTCACAAGAAAAAAGATAGCAAAATATTAAAATGATGGTGGATCAAAGTCATACCAAAATTATAGATCCCGAGTGATCTTTAGGCAACAAAAGGTAGTGAATGAATGGAAAAACCCTTCTATTTATAAAAAAATATTGAGTTAGTCTAGATATTCGTGCACATAATTAAAATATTATTAACCAAATCAAGATCCAACTTTTATGGAATATTTTATTATAATTGTTGGAGGGAAAAAGAATTTGACTTGGGTCAAGTCCCTTTATTTGTAAATAATAAATAAATAAATTATTTATTTATTATTTTAAGGATGTGGTTGAGTAATAATAAAATAAATAATGATTTATTTAATTATTTATAAATGATTTAGTCAAGTTTAACAAGGAATATTATTTAAATAAGGTTTAAATCATTATTCCTAGAAAATAATAAGATAAATAATGATTTATCTAATTAATTTTCTTGTTTTGGGTTAAATATGACCAAGAATTTTAATTAAACTGTTGTTTAACTAATTATTCCTTGAGGAAAATCAAACAAATATAGATTTATTTAATATTTCCTCATGGGGATTCCTGTTTAGACGATAAACAACTTAATAAAGGTGGTTTACTAAGTTATTTTTCATAGTGAAAGCAATCTTACTTAGGGTAAAATTGGTCTTACATGGTGTACTTAGGTCCATCTAATAGTAACAGGTTAGATGAACAAAAAATGGTGTAACATATTTTCCCCCAGCGTGCAAGTATTAGGAGCTAATCGTATGACCGAAGTATGTTGTAAGAACTCAATCACTAGACACTGAAGGGGAAGTCAAAGAGAGAGAAATATGAGGTAGACCGAAGTGCTAAAGGACTAGAACATGAGTGATTACATGTGCTAAAGGACTAGGACAAGTCTCTTTTATGAGTGATTACATGTGCTATAAGTGGTGGGGAGGCATACCTATGCCCGCCGAGACAAAGTACAAAGAATAATGCATCCAGTAAACAAGGGACTGAACAATATAGTACATGCTGGCATGAAGATGAGCCAGGTAAAAACATGATAATGAATCCCACATACATACAATGCCTGGGATAACAGCCAATACTTATACAATAATATCTGAGTACATGAGATACAAATACAACCCAAATTCCCCTATAAACAAGAAAGGGCTCTGAAAATATGACTGATACATGCAAAAAAAAAGGTGCTGCAAGCGGCTGAGGCCAACATATTTAAATATATGGAGCTGCATCAAAGGCTGTAATGAAGAGGTCATTCGAGCATGTGGGGGGCTACTTGTAGGGCCACCCCCTCATGAGGGCTGAAACATTTCACACATACCTAGGTGTTGTGGACAATTTTTTCACCCCTAGAGACAGTCTAGAGTTTCCATAGACCAGTGCCTAGGACATCTTAATATAGTAAGGAGCTCTTCGTATAGCTTGGGTTGTCAATCCAAAATCTCACTTACTATCTCTTGTAAAACAAGGAAATAAGTTTTGAATGGGACCAAACTCTCTCAGAAGCTGACACAAAGATAAGAATAATGTAGGAACATCATGTAAAACTCCAATACAAAGGCATCAGACAGTTAAGAGACAACTTACTGTAAAGAGGGCCAGTTCAAATAATATATCACAGAAATCAAATATCAGGAAGTGAGTGCAGTGAGGAAACATAGAGAAGATATTAGTTAACATGAGACTGATACCCAGATACACAACAAAACCACATAAGGGCATATTAATTTATGAATCCTTATATGACAATGGCGTTTTAAAAGCACCCTCCTCAAGTAACTAATATAGCAGAAAATATGTAAGGGATGAACATGGAACAATATACCATGACTAGGCCTATTTAAAGCACTTGACTAATTCCAGAAAGGGCATCAACAAGGATGAATCCTTACTGCAAACTAGTGAGCCACTCGCATTCTAGAACATGACACAAGAAGAGAAATAGCATGAAATGAGATATTGTATTAACACATAAGAGAAATTACATACTTTGAGATACCAAAGACCAGAATCCTCATTACAGTTATAACTCCTCCTCACTGAGACCCTACGGGCTCTGAACCTTCATACAGAAGTATTAAAAAATGTATACAAAAGCCTTTTCACTGCACAGTTTGCTGATAGAAATCTGGAACCCTTACAATGTCTTTCCTTCTAGCTTTTATAGAAGAGATAGAGAATTCTAGAGGAGGAGGTAGATGGAAAACATTTAATGACTTATTTTGAATTAGGTGGCGGAAAACATTCGCGCCCATGCTATGAATGACTGAACATAAATGATTGTACTTTACAATTTATTTCTGGAAATGAATGCTGGAAATGAAAATCTTCTTATATACAAGACATAAATAATAAAATATGTAAACATTCAGCTTTTTTTTGGAGGAGGAAGATCTGCGACAATAAAACCTTGAGGCGCCTGCTTCTGTACATGGTACTTTCGATCTTCAGATTTTGAATTTAAATTTGAAACCTTTTTCAAGCTGGACCCTGAATTCATTGCTTCTTCATTAATAATCCGTTGCTGCATTAATGTTTTCATCTGCCCAAATGTGCCCTTTTGATTTTCTCTGGAGAGTTCTATAGATCGAAGTACCTTTATTTAATGGAG
Source organism: Pinus albicaulis (assembly GCA_034641835.2). Taxonomy (NCBI): domain Eukaryota; kingdom Viridiplantae; phylum Streptophyta; class Pinopsida; order Pinales; family Pinaceae; genus Pinus; species Pinus albicaulis. The sequence continues at coordinate 117,269,308 of CM076583.1, read as the reverse complement.
GTCACATCATAGTGACTCTCGGATCCTTTCCGCCAATTTTGTTCCCACCACAAGTTCCTGCAAAAACAAAATCCTGTTGAATAAAACTAATCACAGAGATAGTGGACATAGTGAGGTTAATGGAAGCGGTGGCATAGATTTGAGAGGATGATGGAATGACGCGGGGCGAAGACTTCAAACAAAAACACCGAGATGCGACACATAACCGAAATATGTGAACAATGGAGGAAAAGTGGATGACACGTAGGCAAATGATGAAAAATGGCGGAAGAACGCTGATGGTACGAAGACTTTGAAGACATAACTTTTTGGGAAGTTACAAAGGAAAGACATAACAAAACAATGGAGCAAAGGCTTTGGAGGTGGGACCCGGAGTGCATATCGCAAAATCGCAAGAGGAGAAAATGTGATGGAGGGAATGATGGAATAATAAGATTCTGCGCTCTGCGCTATGCGATGGGCGTGACCGGTCGAGCGCAGATCGCAAAAACGAAAAGTGCGATGACGGAGGATAGCGCGAATGGGAAACTGCGCTTTTGCGATGAGGCATACATGCGATGAGGGAGAGGTGCGATAGTGCAATCATGCGACTTGCGTTAAACGCTCTAAGGGGCAGTGCTTGGCTTTATGGATGAAAGGAGGCGCGGAGCTAGGAGAGAAAGGCGCTAGGCATTTTATGACTTTAAAAAGCAGATTTTAGCCCTTTTTCAATGTATTTCCGGTGCAGGAAAGGGCAGCGGTAAAGGGAAAAGAGGAGAATTTAGCCAAGATTTGAATGGAGGGGCTGACTTCTACAACATTGGCTCCAACTGGGGACGGCATGTTTGTCCTCAGACATGCCGAGAACGCGTACACCTCAGACCCTCTTGTGTGTGAATTTCATTCTACGATCCCTTTGCCTTTTTTCAAAACTTATCAGCTTATTTCTACCATTTACATTCAAAATTGAAATCACACTTACATACATCATATACATTATAATACACCAATCATGGTCTGCTTGAGTCAGTACTGAAAGTAGTGTTTAAGGAATTGCCCATTCACAGGGGCATCTAGCAGATCACCCTGTAGGTTTTCTAACATGAAAGTGTTATTTCCCCCTAGGTTCACTATCTTGAATGGGCCAAACCACAGCGGATCAAACTTGGCATGCTTGCCCTTTTCTGCTCTGCGAACATCCCACCTGAGAACCAGGTCTCCAACTTGGAAATTCCTATCTTTTGCATGGCGATCAAATATATCCTTCATTTTTTCCTGATACTCTATCAGTCTCTCATTTACCTGGTTGCGTGTTTCTTCCAATTCTATCAGCTGATTAATTCTTCTGATCATGTCATCTGGTTCTTCCTGATTCTCCTGCATAAAACGTGCCACTGGCAATGCCAATTGCAGAGGAAACACAACAGCTCGCCCATACACCAGCTCATAGGGTGACTTCCCTGTTTCTCTTTTGCTGGTTATCCTATTCGCCCATAAAGAAAATCTTAATTGGGAGTCCCAATTCTTCTGATTCTCACTTATTGTTTTCTTCAAGGCCCTCACCAGGGTTTTATTGGATGACTTTGCTAAGCCATTTCCCTGGGGATAGTAAGCTATGGAGTGAGTCAATGTAATGTTATACCTTTGACAGAACTTTACAAACCTGGCAGACTTGAAAGCCTGCGCATTGTCAGTTACAATTCTAGCAGGGCAGCCAAACCTAGATATGATATTTTCCTCCATAAACCTCATTATTATGGCATCTGTAGCATTTCTGGTAGGCATGGCTTCCACCCATTTCGTGAAATAGTCTGTGGCTGTTAGTATCCATTTATGTTGGCCACTTGATGGGGGATGTATTTCTCCTATGAAGTCTAATCCCCATTTCTGAAATGGTTCATTCACATGAATAGGGATCAGGGGCAAAGCCGCTAATTTCTGTATTTCTGCAAATCTTTGGCACTTGTCCAATGCTCTGACCCAGGAAAAAGTATCTGAGTACAGTTTTGGCCAGTAAAGACCGGCCCTCAAGATTTTATGTGTTGTAGCCCTCCAACTGTAATGTCCTCCACAAATTCCTTCATGAAATTCTGTCAGTACTTTCAGCACTTCATTTTCTGTGAGGCATAACAATAATATACCTAGAGTGTCTCTCCAATAGAGCTGTCCGTTGGCAATTACATATTTCTGTGATTTCATTCTTACAGCTCTGTATTTTACCTTATCACACCTTGTAGGACAGCTAAGCGTTAAAATATATTCAACTATTTCTTTATACCAAGGACTAGTTAGATATTTCATATGTATCTTTTGAGTGGCCATCTCCAGCCCTTGTTGTTCTTCTTCTTTTTTGGATCCTTCATTTGCTATTATAGATAGATTAATGCCCAAAGCTTGATGATTTGATTCAGATAACATCTTGGCAAGTCCCTGTCCTTTGATCAACTTAGTAGGCCTTATATCCAAATCATACTCCTGGATTTTTGCAATCCATCTTCCTCTTCTACCTTCGCTGTCTCCCTGAACCAGAATGTCTTTGACAGCTGCTGTGGGGACATATGCAGTAATATGGGATTGCAAAACATATACTCTAAAGGCTTTAAGGGACTTTACCAGGGCATATGCCTGCTTCTCCAATATATTATATTTTAATTCAGCATCATAAAGCACTTGACTGAAGAAAGCTATAGGCTGTTCATATCCCTCCTCATTTTTCTGCAATAATACTCCGGCAATCGTATGGGGTGAAGCAAATGAGAATATCATAAATGGATTTTTGTAATCGGGTCCAGCTAGCACAGGAGCTTCAACGAATGCCTTTTTTATCCTTGTGAATGCATCTCTAGACTCTTGGGACCATTTTACTTCATTCTCCTTTTTCAACATATTAGTTATATGCCTAACTATCTCGGCATAGTTAGGAATAAACCTTCTTAGAATATTAATTCGGCCTAAAAATACCTGTACTTCCTTCTTATTCCTGGGTAGAGGAATGCTGTTTATTACTTCCAATCTCTTAGGGTCTATTTTCACACCATCTTTTGTTACAATGTGCCCTAAGAGTTTTCCCTCATCTAATGCAAATAAGGACTTTTGAGGGTTGAGGGATAGGCCATACCTTCTGCATTTTTCAAAAGTTCTTCTTAAATGCTCAATATGTTCATCATCATTCTTTGAAAACACAGTGATATCATCAAGATAAACTACCAAAAACTTGTCCTGCTCTCCCACAAAGGCTATGTCCATTGCCCTCTGAAAAGTAGCTCCTGCATTAATTAATCCGAATGGCATCCTGGCATACATAAAGGTTCCCCATGGTGTAGTAAATGCAGTTTTCTTCTGGTCTTCTGGGAATACAGCCACCTGATTATAATCAGAAAAACCATCCATCATTGACATTCTGGATGCTCCCACTACTTTCTGCAGGATGTGGTCCATCTTAGGCAATGGATAATTATCTTTGAGAGATGCTCTATTCAAATTCCTGAAATCCACGCACAGCCTTATTTCTCCATTCTTCTTTCGAACAGGAACAAGGTTCGCTATCCATTCTGAGTATCTCAATGGCACGATTATCTTGGCCTTCAGTAATTTCTTGATTTCTTTTTCAATAGAGGGAAGCAGCAGAGGGTTGATCTGTCTGAGCTTCTGCTTATAAGGCTTTGCATCTTCCCTCAAAGGAATTCTATGTTGCATTATACTAACATCAAAAGTTTTTAGGTCCTGATAGGACCAAGCAAATACATCTTTGTAAGATTGAAACAACTTCAAATACTTTTCTTTATATTCTTCTGGGACTTTTTAGATAATTTTACAATTTTGGGATCAACATAAGTACCCAGATTCAAATCTCCCACTTGATCTTCTTCTATCGCTTTGCTAGGCTGCAATGGAATATCATCTTTGTTAAATAATCTTTCTAGAGGCACCAACCCTCTAGGTATAACGTTTCCTTTCAACTGCAGCACTCTATTTCCTGCTATTTTTTCTTCCCATTTATTTTCTGCAATATTTTCAACTTCTTCCTCCTCGTTATCATCAATTTCTATATTTGTGAATTCTCCCACTGTCTCCATAAATCTCTTCATCTGTTCATCATCTTCGAATACCTGCCAGTGCTTTACATTATCTGGAATGGATGGTCTGTAACGTACCTCCACTTCATATCTTAAGAGTGGATTCTGAGGAGGACGAAATGTACTGGCAGCTACAGCAAGAGAATCTGCTATTCTGTTTTGCTCCTGGGGCATGAACTGTATATTGAATGCTGAGAAGAAATTTTCTATCATGTCCCATACTTCATTTCTATATTCTCTTAACCGTGGGTGTTTAGTTTGACATTCGTTTTTGATCTGTCTTACCACCAACTCAGAGTCTCCCAAAACTTTTAAATATTGGATGCCCATGTTCTTAGCTGTCTGCAGTCCCAATAATAGTGCCTCATATTCGGCTACGTTGTTTGTGGCCTCATACTCCAATTTAAAGGATAGCGGCACCCATCTTCCCGTGGGAGAGATTAATAACACCCCAGCCCCATTGCCTTCCCTTGAATTTGCTCCATCAAAATGCAAAGTCCAAATTTCTGATTCCTGATCTCCTTTAGGCTGCTCAGCTTGAATTTGACCAAAAAGGGGCTCATGAGCATAATTTTGATTTTCTTCTAACATCAAACATGAGAAGTCTCCCTCTTTGTTATAAACTGGAGAGTTCTCTGAGCAGTCAGCCTTAGTTACCATTTTAACAAATCTAGTCTCCCTGTATAACCTCCTCTCCTGTCCTCCAAAGACCGAGACAATAGCATATGTTAAATCCAATTTGATTGATCCCCCAATCTTTGTACCCCAGGATCTTGATAGCAGCATGCCAAAGCAGGCTGGGATATCAGCGACCACAATGTCCATGACCACACTCTTTGCTAGAATTTGGGCCAAATTGACCACTATATCTTTAATCATTCCTAAGCATTTAACTCTTTTGGAATCAAATGAATATAAATCTTTATATGGTCTTGTAATTTGCAGCCCTAGTTGCTCCATGACAGACAAAGGCATAAGATTATGAGAAGCCCCAGAATCTAACATACAATTGTGTAGCAGCAGGTCATGAATAACCAAGGACACGTAAAAGGGAGGAGTAGAGGGGTCTACCTCCTCGATATGTGGACCAAAGACTACCATGGGTCTTTCTTCTTGAAGGTTTAGACTATCAGGTGCAATTGGTGTTTCAGGAGGAAGTATAAAGGAAGTAACTTGAGACTGATATACAGGTTGTTTCAATAATTCAGTCAGTGGGACATGAATCTTAATTTTCTCAAGTTATTTTTGCAAATTGAATGCAGATGGGGGTTTTTCTAACATAACTTCCTTAAATTCCTTACTTTCGGCTGAAGGCTTAATTTCTTTCGACACTGACTCAACATTAAGAGGACTGGCTATTTTTGAAGAAGAAGGAACCTGAATATTAGACTGCGGGGGAACATTTAGAGGGTTCTTACCTTTTTCCATGCTTTTCTTTGTGGCTGATTCCTTCTGAGCAGGTGCTTCTTCCTGAGTTGGTTCTTCTTCTTGCTCTTGAGTTCAGGTCCTCTTTCTTGAAGATCTGAGATCATATTTTACATTGAATTGTGCTTCCATGAAATCAGAAAATTGCTTACAATAATGGTCAATCTCTGCTTCTTCTTCTTCTTCTTGCAGGGGGCAACCCATATCATCATTGTTTGAAAAGGCCATATTGGAATCCTCTAATCCATAAGCTGCATCTCCGGTGGAATCTTCTGCTGGACCTTCCAGGTACAACGAATGGGGTACCTGGTCTTGTTGTTCCTTCGTCTCTCTCGGCAATATCTGGAGAGGTGGCCTTCTATACTGGGGATTATATCCTCTGTTTGGAGCATTATAAAAATTCTTGGGAGCTGCATTTTTAGCTTCCAATTCAAGCTTGACCATCTTCTTTATCATTTTACTTATTTCATCCAATTTTTCTGAATCTTTTTCTTGATTAGAAGCAGAAATCTCTTCTTTGCCTCTCCTCCTAGTATCTTGTTCAATTATTCCCTTCAGTTTTCCAGTGGAGGCAAAGTTTGCTTCTAATTCCAGAGCATCTGATTGTGCATCATCCAACGTGGCAGGTTTTATTTCTCTTAATGAGAACCCGAAGTCAAAATCAAAGGCTGCTATAAAAATTATCTTGGCAGCAGCTTCATGGGGCTTCATTTCAGGAGGCAGGCTCAAATATAACTTGTTGAATCTTTTAATGAATTATGACACTCCTTCATTTTGTTTCTTCTTCATGGTATTAAATTCAGTGAGACACTGACCGTGATCTTTCTTTTCTCCCCACTTTCTAAGAAAAGTATTCTCCATTTGGTCCCAGGTGGTCACAGAATTATTTCCCAATGTCTTAAACCATTTTCTGGCTTCACCCTCCAAAGACTGCACAAATAATCTCAAGACCACATCCAAATTTTCAACATTTAAGTTTTCTGCAAAAGAGCAGAAGGTCTCGAGATGTTTCTGAGTATCAACTTCATTTTCACCATTAAATCTTGGCAGAATCTTTAGATAATCCTGTGGCATATCATTTAGCACTTGGGGCAAGGCCAAAGGAGCGTATTTTTTCAATAGAAAAGCAGGAACATTAGCCATTGGGAGAGGTGGGGGCTGAGTAACAGTCTGAGAAACAAATGAAGGGAGAGGAGTAGGAGGAAGTGGAGTATGAGTAACGATGGGAATATATTGCACAGAAGCCTGAGGTGTGGATGGAAATAGTTCACGGTTAACCGCAACTACTTATGTGACTTCTTTAATTTCTTCAGCCTCGAAAGTAGGATGAGAATCTTCTTCAATCCAGGCACTTCCCCTACATGGAGTTTTTGAAAGAAACTCGGGATTTTCTGTTCTAACTTCTTGAGAAGAAGAGGGCGGATAATCTTCAACAGAATATTCAGGGTTTTCAGCACGAACTGACTTCCTCTCCTTCCAAACTCTTTTATGAATGATCTTCTCTAGGTCAGACACGTAGGGTATTTTCAGCTGAGATGTATCTGACCTCAAATGCGGCCTACGAGGAGCCAGGACTACCAATAAATTTATCAAATAAAGACCAGTGGAGTCACCAAGGTGAGAGATATGCAACTCTTCAACTCTCTGTGCTCACCTGATTAGAGAGTGAAAACAATTTGTCGAGACCCAGGGAAACTGATATTCTTGAATTCGCTCCCCGGCAACGGCGCCAGAAAGATGTTGTGGACAATTTTGTCACCCCCTAGAGACAGTCTAGAGTTGCCATAGACCAGTGCCTAGGACATCTTAATATAGTAAGGAGCTCTTCGTATAGCTTGGGTTGTCAATCCAAAAGCTCACTTACTATCTCTTGTAAAACAAGGAAATAAGTTTTGAATGGGACCAAACTCTCTCAGAATTTGACACAAAGATAAGAATAGTGTAGGGACATCATGTAAAACTCCAATACAAAGGCATCAGATAGTTAAGAGACAGCTTACTGTAAAGAGTGCCAATTCAAATAATATATCACAGAAATCAAATATCAGGAAGTGAGTGCAGTGAGGAAACATAGAGAAGATATTAGTTAACATGAGACTGATACCCAGATACACAACAGAACCACATAAGGGCATATCAATCTATGAATCCTTATATGACAATGGTGTTTTAAAAGCACCCTCCTCAAGTAACTAATATAGCAGAAAATATGGAAGAGATGAGCATGGAACAGTATATCATGACTAGGCCTATTTAAAGCGCTTGACTAATTCCAAAAAGGGCATCAACAAGGATGAATCCTTACTGCAAACTAGTGAGCCACTCGCATTCTAGAACATGATACAAGAAGATAAATAGCATGAAAGGAGATATTGTATTAACACATAAGAGAAATTACATACTGTGAGATACCAAAGACTAGAATCCTCATTACAGTTATAACTCCTCCTCACTGAGACCCTACGGGCTCTGAACCTTCATACAGAGATATCACAGAATGTATACAAGAGCCTTTTCACTGCACAGTTTACTGAAAGAAATCTGGAACCCTTAAAATGTCTTTCCTTATAGCTTTTATAGAAGAGATAGAGAATTCTAGAGGAGGAAGTAGATGGAAAACATTTAATGACTTATTTTGAATCAGATGGCGGAAAACATTCGTGCCCATGCTATGAATGACTGAACATAAATGATTTTACTTTACAATTTATTTCTAGAAATGAAAGCTGGAAATGAAAATTCTCTTATATACAAGACATAAATAATAAAATATGTAAACATTCGGCTCTTTTCTGGAGGAGGGAGATCTGCGGCAATAAAACCTTGAGGTGCCTGCTTCTGTACATGGTACTTTCGATCTTCAGATTTTGAATTTAAATTTGAAACCTTTTTCAAGTTGGACAGTGAATTCATTGCTTCTTCATTAATAATCTGTTGCTGCATTAATGTTTTCATCCACCCAAATGTGCCCTTTTGATTTTCTTTAGAGAGTTCTATAGATCGAAGTACCTTTCTTTAATGGAGGTCACATCATAGTGACTCCCGGATCCTTTCCGCCAATTTTGTTCCCACCACAAGTTCCTGCAAAAACAAAATCCTGTTGAATAAAAATAATCACAGAGATAGTGAATATAGTGAGGTCAACGGAAGCGGTGGCATGGATTTGAGAGGATGATGGAATGATGCGGGGCGGAGACTTCAAACAAAAACACTGAGATGCGACACATAACCGAAATATGTGAACCATGGAGGAAAAGTGGATGACATGTAGGCAAATGAAGAAAAATGGCGGAAGAACGCTGATGGTACGAAGACTTTGAAGATTAACTTTTGGGGAAGTTACAAAGTAAAGACATAACAAAACGACGGAGCAAAGGCTTTGGAGGTGGGACCCGGAGCGCATATCGCAAAATCGTAAGAGGAGAAAATGCGATGGAGGGAATGATGGAACAACAAGATTCTGCGCTCTGCGCTATGCGATGGGCGTGATCGGTCGAGCGCAGATCACAAAAAACGAAAAGTGCGATGACGGGGGATAGCGCAAACGGGAAACTGCGCTTTTGCGATGGGTGCGCAAATCGCAAAAATGGAAAGTGCGATGACGCGATCGATCGCGTTGCAAACAATTGCGATGGGTCAAATGGGCCTAACCAATGAAAATGTGATCTGCGATAAGCGCCTTTAGGTGCAGCGTTCGATTACATGGATGAAAGGAGGCGCGGAGCTTGTGGAGAAAGGGGCTAGGCCTTATATGATTTTCAAAAGTGGATTTTTGGCCTTCTTCAAAGTATTTCCAGCTTGGGGAAGGGCAACGATAGAGAGGAAAAAGGGGACTTTGGCCGAAATGTGAATGGAGGGGCTGATTTGTACAACACTAGGAATCATCGGTATCATCTGCTGCATCACTAAACCATCAAGTATATGGATCTCGATCATGTTGAAAGGAGCTGGAGTTGAGAAACAATCAATTCAAAGGGAAATAAGGAGTCCCTTTGCCTGAACCAAGGCACCGAACAATATTGGAAGCTGGAGCCAAGGTACATCACCCTCTATACATGTCTTATGGAATGAATGATCTGATGTTGACAGAAGGAGGTCCGCCATAGGTGAGGTAATAAGGATCCTCAACTAAGGCACGAGAGAAAATAGTAGAGCGACGGATAGACTGACACCAGGGATGATGATGAAATGGGGGGTACTGAGTACCGGACAAACGAATTCCCTTGTTAGAGCATAAAGGGCATGGGTGACTTGGTAGCAACTGACACAATATCATGAGGGATAGGGGATAGTAGGACTGAAGGCCATAATGTGCGACATGAGAGAGGAACCAAGGAAATGAAGGATGGAGGACTATAGTGGGATACAAAGGGACTTGGGATATACTCCATGAATGTGATGATGACTCAACTCGGATGCTCTAAACAAGGGTGACTTGATGATGATGCCACATAGAAAGGTCCAATGGGGACCATAAAAACATGAGTACATGATGATTACTCACGATGAAAATCGACACGAGCATGGACAAGTATGAAGGCAAAGTGGTGCCCCAAGTACAAGTGTTGTAGGTGAATAAATTCGATTTTAAGGAGTGGTGAAGTGACCCTTCTTGGATGAAATGTGTCGTAGTGAATTATCAAATCACAAAAAACTAACAGATACCCATTTGAGGGCTCGGTGAGAGCTTTTCAACGATATAGACAGTTTGTCAAACTAATCTACGGTTTTGCCAGAACAGGGGAAAGAAAAATCATGAGTTTCTCTTTTAACAAGGAATTTTCCCTCCAAATTCACTCATTTGCATTGGATTTGTGCTGAATGTAGAGAGGAGGGAAGGCCCTAAATCTTGCAGTGAACGTAGCGGACAAACCGACCATTGGAATCGAGATCCGTTAGTTGTAGGTAAGAGGCCTAATCCTACTCTTTCATTTTAGTGGATTGACAGTTCAGTTTAGGTCCCCAGAGCTCAGTAACAGACCCTTGCTCCTCTTCACGGCCAGGTCAAACTTTTTGGAGCAAAATCTGTGACCTGGGTAGCACGTTTTGGATAGAAAACTGCGACCTGTCCCAGGATTGGGCCTGAAAATTACGACCTAATAGGGAGAGGTTTTTATGTGCTATTTTTTGGCTAAGAACTGGGTTCTTATGTTTGGATACAGTCTTTCCTATCTATGTACTAACAAATATGATGGTTTTTTGTAGATATGGAAGAATTACAGATCAACAGGAGAGAGAGAGACTTGGGCACATTACGGTCGGAGATCCGGGAAGATTAGGGTGTCTGTAGTGCATTGGACAGGTTTGGGGTTCTGAAGTTTGTGGAGAACCCTTTGATGAGAGCTAGAGAGCCCTTATTGGCCCGGATTGTCAGCTATTGGGACCAAGACCATGAGTTCTTTATAATGCAGGGGCACTGGATCGAGTTGACAGTCCAGGATATATATTTCCTGACTAGTCTCCCATCACTTGGGATGGTTGGTTTTAGCCACCTATAATAATTTTTCAAAGCAAACAGGTGGCTAAATTTGTCATCAAGCCTTCAAGTGATAAATTTCCTTGAAAATCTATCATCCTTGAAGCCTTCTTGTGTCTTCTATCCTTTATAGAATCTTCACTGTTGTTTCCATTAATGAACCCTTCTGTTTACTAAAGGAAAAAACTGTTCGTGAGGCTCCATTTTCCATCATTTCACTTCTCCTTTCACTCACAAAGAATTCCATTTTTCACCCTTATTCCCTTCACAAAGATTCCTCTATTAACCTTCATTTTAACCTCTAAATCATCCTAAAGCCCTTTTATACCTTATATTTCCCTTTATTTGGTTTAAAATCCTTCCTTTTACCTATCGGAACCCTTACTTAGCCTTAAAAGTCCCTATTTTGGCCTTAAAATTAGTATTTTCACTAGAAAGGTGTTAAGCCCCCGAGGGCTTATTACCTTTAAGCCATTTTCCTCATGTAACCTTAGCCCTGCAATCGGGCGCTTAAATACATAAATCTCCTTCAAAAACCTTGCCTTTTGTCTATTGTTACCATTTCCCGACGTTATGATTTAAATAAATGTGAACCGTTGATCTCCACAGATCAACGGCCCTCAAGCGCTCATCCTTCCGCCCGTTCACTTACCATGCTCTTCTCCTTTCAAAATAACCCGCCCCCATCTTTAGATCTCAACGGTTCATTCTTGGGATCCTAAGATCAGGATTTAACCCAATGAAACTAACTTTTACTTAATTTTCCACCTCGCTACAAACTCTTTCCAATACACGACAAACGCCATATGTCACCGGGCCCCACCATTTGTTCTGCCCGCACACCTTATCCTCCATCGCGCTCTCCCACAGTCGTAGATCTTCAGCCTGAAGATCTGATGGCCATCGTTGCATTTCACGTAATTTTTTAGCCTCCCCCATAGTGCGCTACTTCTGCGTGATGTAAGAGGTTTTCATTTTCCACGTGTCAATATGGAATCGTGTTCCAAAATTTAATACCACCTACCCCCCAAAATGCTGCGTGAAAACCATTAATGGTTTTCCCAAAACCACCCTTCTCCAATTTTGAGCCAAATTCAAATTTTAAACCTGTTTTGGACCTCCGCCATGGTTTCGACCCTTTGGCCACTGCATTCACCATCTCCGCACTACTCCTTCACCATCTCAATCCTATGTTTTAGTTATACCCTGCACGCAGGTTTTATATAATCCGTTTGTTTGTTTGGTTGCAGGTTTTAAATGGTGGATCCATTAAAATTTTCCCACAGTCACAAATGTGACATAAACGTATAGGGTGACAATCCTATGGCACAAATTAATTGCAAAAAGGGACGAAGGAGGGGTGAATTGCATGTCTCGGTCACTATATCATGATCACTAGCCAAATGAATAAACCCTCCAACACCAAAGCCAGCTGTACAGTCAGCCATGCAGAAGATCACAGTTAAAGGATTAAGGTATCAAGTTGAAGAAGTAGAATCTTAATTCACTGTTTAAGAGGGTAAGGACACAGATAAAGACCCGAAGATAATCATGTAGGCTTAATGAAGCCCGAAAAACACTATCAAAGTCGGATCATTGTTCGAGGCATTAAAAAAAATGACAATATCACTAGAATGTTCTTTCTTCAAGAAAGGACTAGCCACACGACCTACTCCATTCTCCTTCAAACACCATAACAGTTATTACTCTGACTGAGCCTTTTTAAAAAACTGTCAGAACAATAGTTATGGGAGCATGCAAGACTTGAAAGACAAATCTTCACCTTACTTGTCTCAGAAGACAAAACATAGTACCTACAGCCAGAGAGTACTTCAAGAACACACCCTAGAAGTTATTGTCAACCTGACAAAGACTTCTAATTCGACTACAGGGTACAGAAAGTTAATGTAGAGATGTTAAATAGAATGGGCTTCAAAGACATTTCTCCCTCTGTTTTAATGAGTCATTTAAATCCTATCTACCACTACTATCACACATTCACCTATAAGAACCCATGAAAAATACATTGAAAATGTTGGTTGGTTGTTTGAAAATCACTGATTGTAAGATATTTTACTAAGTTAGAGTTCTGTGAGTAGTAGTTGTAAATAGGCTAGGAGATGATTTCTGGATGATATCAAGCTATTGGACAAGAATGTATGTGACTGGTTTTGCTCTATTAATATGACAAGCATGTTCATCGGATCCTGATCTAAGTCATTGGTGATGTGTCCCTTCTCTGTTATCGTTTTCCCTCTGTGTGGCATTATGTTTCATTTTCTCTGATAAGAAATAGTATATTTAGCTTAGGATATACTATTGCAAGTACCCTAACGCTTCCTACACATTCTTATCTTTATGTTTTCTGCTATTTGTGTATCTAATAAAAAATTCAATATAATTTAATCAGTCAAAGAGTTGGTTTTCCCATACTTACTAATGTATGAATTTAGAGTTTGTTTTCTAGATGTTCTTTTTTGGTTCTACTAAAATAATAGGAGAATAGGGAGATTTAGTGATTAGCCCTATCCCCTAAGTTCCCTTTCCAACAGTTAGCCTTTCTAAGATCCCTTGAGTTGAATGCCAAATGCAGAGAAGTTTAAAAGTCTTTCTTTGATCTTAGACTTCACTCTGTGTTTTAACCTAAGTGTTTTCTACTGTCCGAAAGTAGTTAGGAGGACTGCTAGATTGTTTTATTTGGAGTTAGCCTCATCAGGAGTTTTGATCATAGAGGTATAGGGTATGCCCTGTCCCTTGAATTACTCCGAAGTGGTCACCTTGGAAGGTTTTCCTTGTCATTCCCATTCATTTCCTTATTATTTCATCCCATACTATCATCTTAAGAGATTCTCTATTTTAGATGACTAGCCCTTTGAAAGCCTTGGATATTTGAATTGCAAGTAAACCCTTTTATGACCCCATTACCCAATGGACTCGTATTCTCTTTGAATTATCTCCCCATTGCCGAAAATCCTTCTCTACTCATTCCTTTACCTTACATTGAACCCTTCTGTCAATTTTTCCCAACCCAAACAAACAAAACAAAGAACCCTTGTGCTCTATAACTAGCCTAACACCTTAAATTGAACATCAAAGATATATATTTCTTTACCTTTATAGAGAGATCCCTCTCTGGATCCAGGAGGGCTAGATCATGAGATCCCACAGTGGTTTGATGTTGTCTTTTCATTTGGTATTTCTAGATCTGCCAAATCACAGGAACACCAACATAATGGCGACTCCGCTAGGGAACTTTGAGTAAAACACTCCTTAAAACATCTCTAAGAACTCAAAGAAGACCAATTAGCCTCGATTTGGTATAGATTTCTGATGGTGGCTAGTAGCCTACTTCAAAAAATTTTAAACCCTCCACTTGGCGACTCCACAGTTCCTAAATGACCAAAAGACTCCATTGGTGATCAGTAGACCTGCTGATTATCTCTGTTTTCAAAAAAATCCACTAGGAGACCAGTTTCATCACAACATCATCCATACTAAAGGTAACTTTGAGGATTAATTTTCTTTGTTTAAGGATATTTTCCCTCTTAAAGATTGTCATATCTGGCTAGCTTTCTCCTTTTTGGATCTGAAACTTAGCATATTGGCTTCAAGAAGAATCCATACCAGAGCTTATCCTGATCCAAACCCTCCTGAAATAGTTGACAATCCAGAAATAATTCTTTGGAAGTCTCTCAAAACTACGGATCTAAATTTTTTCAAACCCATTCATAGAGCTAACTCGGCACCTAAAAACCTTGCAGCTCTATCAGATACTCAATTTGAGTTAGATTTACCAAGTAATTTACCAATAACTAAGTCATTCAGTGGTATAGATCAAACAGACTTTGAACCTCCAAGTTCACCACCACATAGTGGTCAACATATTAGTGATAGAGAAACCCCTCCATCAACACCTCCTGATATCCACCTCATTCAAAACTTGGGTCTCTCTCACCCTAAGTCTGCTCAACAGTCTGTGGTTGGTCCAAGCAATTTTTCCATCCATATACCTGCTGCTCAAGCTACTCCTTTACTCCCACAGAATCCTGCCATGGCAACCTGGTATGACCCCCTAGTCCTACCTGCTCAATTAGTTGCCTTACCCCAAGGATATCATACCTCTATTCCAGTATATGAAGCCACAGGCTCAATCACTGCCTCACAACACATATACAAAATGAATGACTACTGTGATAGAAATGAGATAGCTGATGAGACCATGAAACTCAGGTTGTTTGCTCAAAGTCTTGGGGGGGAAGTTAGGAAATGGTTTAAAAATCTAACTCCACATAGCATCCAGGACCTCCCCGCCTTTTATCAATTGTTTCTGAACAAGTGGGAAGTCAGGAAGAACCCTCTCCAAACCTTGTCTGAATATGAGAACATTAAGAGAAATGTGGGAGAAGGGGTCCAGGAATATTGTGCTAGGTACAATAGTATTTACAACGCTTTACCAGCCCACATGAAACCTCCTCAAGGGTTAGCCCTCATGAAGTTCCCTGATGGATTCGATCCTGAGATGGCTTACCAACTAAGGGAAAGAGACTATAACACATTAGAGGATATGCAGAAAGGGGCAGAGAGTGTGGAGGAAAACTTAATTGTTGAAAGAGCCAGGATGAGGGCTGAAAAGAAGGTAACCTATAGGGAAGACACCATAGCTTCTACATCTGAGTCCAAATTAGATAATCTAGCCAAAAACATGGATAGGCTAGAAATAATGATGGAAAAAATGGCTATCCAAGCCAATAATCAGAATAGAAATTAGTCTCAAAACCAGAACCAAAACTTTAGGAGAAACACTCCTCCCAATAGACAAAGGGACTCTGACCAACAAATCATACCTCCATTCCAATAAAATTTCCTGGATGAGGATGAGGGAATAATAGAAGAGTCAGAGGGAACTATTATAAACATGGTTGAAGTGGATAACCAAGATCACACCTTTTTCATAGAAGACAAGCAGACCTCATACACACATTGGGATGAGGAAAGGTTAGAATCTTAGGACTATAGGTTAAGATTCAAGAATGCCATCATGCAATTCCATGAACAATATGATCTCAGAAGAAAAAATAACCCAAAAGCTCACAAACCAAAAACCTCTGAAATCACTATTAAGAAAATACCTGAAAAGACTCCTAAAGGGGCTGCTGAAAGCAATGAAACAACAGCTGAGATTTCTGGAAAAAACAAGGAAAAAGACATCCAACCCATTGATAAACCAAGACTAGAAACCAGTAGCACTATTATTTCAGCTGGTGCCCCTGAAAAAATAGTTTCAAATAATGTACATAGTGAGAATCAGCAAGCTGATTTTGCTGACAAAATAGTGACCAACAAAACAGATCTAAACCTTTCAAAGGGTCAGTTTCCTTTTAATCTGGAGAGTGAAATTGCCAAAATCAAAATTTATGTCCCTCTCACTGAGTTGGTCACCCAAGATGTATATAAATGTCAAATTTTAAAAGCTTTAAACTTAGGAGAAAACAACTCTAATAGGGTCAAAATCAGAGCTGAAATGAAGAAAGAAAGGTGACTCTAAAAAGCCCAAAATCTAAGTCACAAGAAGAAGGAAGGATGCTTTTAATTTTCGTAATTTCAAGCCTTCACAATTTTGTTTCAATTTTCTGCAAAGTTTCAGTTCATGTGCAGCTTGTCTTTATGCCATGGACCCACAGCAAATCAGACATCTTAATCCTAGTTTGGATTTGTTTTCAATTTCTGTTTTAGAATACAGAGAATGAAAATTTGCCAGACAGTTTAATCCTGGCAGATATTATTTTAGGTAGAGAAGCTATGAGTCCAACAATTTAATCTGGTCTCATGGAGGAATAAGGGTAGAATTAGATTAGTTTTTGCTTTCAATAAAAATGATGATGAGGAAGGTTAGCAAGTCTAAATGCACCTTGAAGAAAAAATGTTAGGACAGTAGGATGGGTAGGTAGTTTTTTGGGGAAGTATCGCTGTTGATATAATGCTTTTCACATATGTAGCAGCTGATCAAAGAAGAAAACGATGGTCAAGGACCAGGCTCTGGCCTAATTCCAAATATTATATCTGATATTCTTGACACCTTCAAGAAGATGCCATCCCCATGTAGAGCCACTGTTAGCCACCTATAATAATTTGTCAAAGCAAACAGGTGGCTAAATTTTTCATCAAGCCTTCAAGTGATAACTTCCCTTGAAAATCTATCATCCTTGAAGCCTTCTTGTGTCTTCTATCCTTTAGAGAATCTTCACTGCTTTTTCCATTAATGAACCCTGCTATTTACCAAAGGAAAAAACTGTTCATGAGGCTCCATTTTCCATCATTTCACTTCTCTTTTCACTCACAAAGAATTCCATTTTTCACCCTTAATCCCTTCACAAATATTCCTCTATAAACCTTCATTTTAACCTCTAAATCATCCTAAACCCCTTTTAAACCTTATATTTCCCTTTATTTGGTTTAAAATCCTTACTTAGCCTTAAAAATCCCTATTTTGGCCTTAAAATTAGTATTTGCACTAGAAAGGTGTTAAGCCCCCAAGGGCTTATTACCTTTAAGCCCTTTTCCTCATGTAACCTTAGCCCCGCAATCGGGCACTTAAATACATAAATCACCTTCAAAAACCTTGCCTTTTGTCTATTGTTACCATTTTCCAACGTTATGATTTAAATAAATGTGAACCGTTGATCTCTGCAGATCAACGGCCCTCAGGCGCTCATCCTTTTTCCCGTTCACTTGCCATGCTCTTCTCCTTTTAAAATAACCCGGCCCCATCTTTAGATCTCAGCCGTTCATTCTCAGGATCCTACGATCGGGATTTAACCCGATGAAACAAAATTTTTACTCAATTTTCCACCCTTCTACATACTCTTTCCACTACAAGACAAAAGCCATATGTCACCGGGCCCCACCATTTGTTCCACCTGCGCACGTTATCCTCCGTCGCGCTCTCCCACAACCGTAGATCTTTGGCCTGAAGATCTGACAGCTAGCGTTGCATTTCGCATAACTTTTGAGCCTCCCCAGCAGTGCGCTACTTCCGCATGATGTAAGCAGTTTTAATTTTCAATGTGTCAATCAGTGTATGGAATCGCATTCCAAAAGTTAATACCACCTACCCCCCCAAATGCTGCGCGAAAACCATTAATGGTTTTCCCAAAACCACCCTTCTCCAATTTTGTGCCAAATTCAAATTTTAAACCTGCTTTCGCCCTCCACCATGGTTTCGACCCTTTGGCCACTGCATTCACCATCTCCACACTGCTCCTTCGCCATCTCAAGCCTCTGTTGTAGTTATACCCCGCACGTAGGTTTTATAAAATCTATTTGTTTGTTTGGTTGCAGGTTTTAAATGGTGGATCCATTAAAAATTTCCCACAGTCACAAAGGTGATATAAACGCACAGGGTGACGATCCTATGGCACAAATCAATTGCAAAAGGGGACAAAGGAGGGGTTAATTGCGTGTCTCGGTCACTATATCATGATCACTGGTCGAATGAATAAACCCTCCAACACCAAAGCCACCTGTACAATCAGCCACACAGAAGATCAGAGTTAAAGGATTAAGGTATCAAGTTGAAGAAGTAGAATCTTAATTCATTGTTTAAGAGGATAAGGACACAGATAAAGACACGAAGATAATCATGGAAGCTTAATGAAGCCTGAAAAACAATATCAAATTTGGATCAGTGTTCGAGGCATTAAAAAACATGACAATATCAGCAGAACGTTCTTTCTCCAAGAAAGGACTAGCCACACGACCTACTCCATTCTCCTTCAAACACCATAACAGTTATTACTCTGACCGAGCCTTTTTAAAAACCTGTCAGAACAGTAGTTATGGGAGCATGGAAGACCTGAAAGACAAATCTTCACCTTACTTGTCTTAGAAGACAAAACATAGTACCTACAACCAGAGAGTACTTCAAGAACACGCCCTAGAAGTTATTTTCAACCTGAAAAAGACTTCTAATTTGACTACAGGTTACTAGAAGTTAATGTAAAGATGTTAAATAGAATGGGCTTCGAAGACATTTCTCCCTCTGTTTTAATGAGTCATTTAAATCCTATCTACCACTATTATCACTCATTCACCTATAAGAACCCATGAAAAATACATTGAAAATGTTGGTTGGTTGTTGGAAAATCACTGATTGTAAGTTGTTTTACTGAGTTAGAGTTTTGTGAGTAGTAGTTGTAAATAGGCTGGGAGATGATTTCTGGATGATATCAAGCTATCGGACAAGAATGCATGTGACTGGTTTTTCTCTACTAATATGACAAGCATGTTCATCGGATCCTGATCTAATTCATTGGTGATGTGTCCCTTCTCTGTTATTGTTTTCCCTCTGTGTGACATTATGTTTCATTTTCTCTGATAAGAAACAGTAAATTTAGCTTAGGAGATACTTCTACAAGTACTCTAATGCTTCCTTCACATTCTTATCTTTATGTTTTCTACTATTTGTGTATCTAAGAACAAATTCAATATAATTTAACCAGTCAAAGAGTTGGTTTTCCCATACTTACTGATGTATGAATTTAGAGTTTGTTTTCTAGATGTTCTTGTTTGGTTCTGCTGAAAGAATAGGAGAATAGGGAGATTTAGTGATTAGCCCTATCCCCTAAGTTCCCTTTCCAACAGTTAGCCTTTCTAAGATCCCTTGAGTTGAATGCCAAAAGTAGAGAAGGTTAAAAGTATTTCTCTGATCTTAGACTTCACTCTGTGTTTGAACTTAAGTGTTTTCTACTGTCCGAAAGTAGTCAGAAGGACTGCTAGATTGTTGTCTTCAGAGTTAGCCTCATCAGGAGTTTTGATCATAGAGGTATAAGGTATGCCCTGTCCCTTGACTTACTCTGAAGTGGTCACCTTGGAAGGTTTTCCTTGTCATTCCCATTCATTTTCTTATTGTTTCATCCCATACTATCATCTTAAGAGATCCTCTGTTTTAGATGACTAGCCCTTTGGAAGCCTTGGATATTTGAATTGCAAGTAAACCCTTTTATGACCCCATTGCCCAATGGACTCGTATTCTCTTTGAATTATCTCCCCATTGCAGAAAATCCTTCTCTACTCATTCCTCTACCTTACATTGAACCCTTCTGTCAATTTTTCCCAACCCAAACAAACAACAAACAAAAAACCCTTGTGCTCTATAACTAGCCTAACACCTTGAATTGAGCATCAAAGATATACATTTATTTACCTTTATAGAGAGATCTCTCTCTGGATCCAGGAGGGCTAGATATTGAGATCCCAAAGTGGTTTGATGTTGTCTTGTCATTTGGTATTGCTAGATCTGCCAAATCACAGGAACACCAACAGTTGGGAATACTTAGCCAATGTTACCATGAGGGCAAAAAATCAGGGAGTTTGTAGAGTGCCATTTTCAACCAGGTCTCCATGTCAAAGGGACACAGATACCCATCGGGGATCTAGAGAGGTTAGAGACCTGTACTGTGGCTGCATCGGTGCTACGGATCCTAGGAAACCAGGCACTCCACCACATCACTGGAGGGCAGATGATTCTTGTGGAGAGTGTGTTGAGTGGGACCTACTATGGGTGGGCCCAAATGATGCTATCATCGTTGAAACAACAGTTTTCACTATGCAAGCGGTAAGTGAACCATCATTGTGCATATTGTACAGTGTTGTGATCTCTCTTCTTTGAGAAGATCCCGACACTTCAACCTCATATACAGCTCCAGGATGGGGGCTCTCCGCAGAGCCAGGATGCGCCTATGGGGGTAACTACTATGCGAGGGAGGAGGTTGGGCAAATGGATGGGTGTTCTCGACCCAAGTTTTTCGCTCATTGGGATCATATGCCATTGTACATAGACTACCGTCCCCATAGTGGGATAAGTTATCAGCGGGGACCTCGGATTTTCCACTACCGCCCGATGAACATCACAAACCGATGGTAAGTGAAAAATTGCTAATATTTTATGTGCATTGTAAAGTTTCAGAATATTGTATCTGTTACTGATTCTTTCACTTTTGGTATGTAGATACAGCACCGATAAAACCAACCAGGTATATGGGACAGCCTGCAGTGTTAGGAACTGCCGGACCTAGTGGATCGAGAGTGCCACAAAAGGAGGATGCGGCAACCTCTTGGAGGACATCCGTTGTAGATGTGAGAGGCTTCTGACTGGTGTTTCAGAGCATGACTGGCTAGACTTGTATGACCAGTACATAGAGCCATGTATTGGTCTACACTCGAAATGGCGAGGGGTCATGCGGCACATGGCGATGGCTGGACAGGGGATGCATGATCTACGAGCTGTAGGAGCAGAGCCATTAGCTCGGGATCCTCCAGATAGTGATTAGTTGTGTAGGGGCAGGTGGTGCCCCCAGTTTTTGAGTTTTTGTAACATGCTATGGGCATGTCATATGTATTAGAGTTGATGGACTCTAAAATATTTTATACGACACATATTATGGATATGCATTGTTTTGATGGTTTTCTGTTATTGTCTTGTGTTAAATGCATATATTCACTTGTAAATAGATTCACTTGTAAATATATTCTAAAAAGGATAGGATTATGCACATGATAAACACCATTCAATTGCATGACAAGAAGCAGGGAATCTAAACGAACATGAAGGTGGAGGATGTGATGGGAGAGGGAATCAGCTAATAAACCTCACATTGCATCATATTCAGCCTTAATATTGGTAGCAGTACCAATGCATACACCGTTCGAGAGAACAAGCGAATGCAAGGGGGTAAATATGGCCCAACCTGTCGAGGCTAGATTCCGGGAGTAGCGACTTGCACCATCAGCAAAACCGATATAAGGTGTGGATGGGAGGTCCATCTGAAAGGTGCCACAAGACAATAAATGAGAGGATGATGAACAATGTTGGCAACCTGAGCGCAAAGTAGAAATCGAACACACACTGCGAGAGGGAGTAATCTCGGTAGGATGTCTACTACTCACACGCTGACGATTAGGTGGAGTGTGGGAGCTATCGAAGGTGTAGCTTGTGCTCAGGCCGTGAAAGTCACCATATACACGGATGGTGTCATCTCACTTATGGGTAGGAAAGATGAAGTCAGGGGTGGACAAGGCTTCCATGATGTCATCATCACAATAGAAGATGGAGTGACTGGAGGAAGGGAGACCACATGACGCGGCGAAGCTACCTGACTCATCATCATGAGAAGAAAGGTTCACATGTGCATTTTCATGGGGGATGATAGAAGAACAAGAAGATAAGGGATCCGCTGATGTTGAGCCCAGGGTGATCATTGAAGGGAGGTTAAGCGAAACAACAAGGGAAGATTCAGAGGGAGCTTCCACCGAGGGTCTCATGGATGATGACAGGTAGAGGATGGTGGCCCCAGGCTTCGTCATCTCGACATCAGGAGGGGGAATGTCAATGGGAGCAGGTAAATCCTTAGGCTGGCCCACAGCATACTGCATAATTATCGGAGAGGAGGATTGGTTTTGTTCAACCTCATACTCCCGAACTACC
The DNA here is from genome assembly GCA_034641835.2 of Pinus albicaulis. Lineage (NCBI taxonomy): Eukaryota > Viridiplantae > Streptophyta > Pinopsida > Pinales > Pinaceae > Pinus > Pinus albicaulis. Next base: position 117,246,870 of record CM076583.1, on the reverse strand, counting down.
TCCAAAGAAGCGCGGTAATGCGTAAGGCAGAGAAAATGGTGAAAATAATGGCCATGGAGATCACATAAAGCACAAGGTTGATTGGTGTGAATAGGATTAGGGTTCTTAGCTGCAATCGAGGAAGAAACAGAGGCTTCAGGGACTGTAGACTCAAGGAACGCAACATTAACCATGGGCTTGATACGGGGCAACTCAGGACAGGTATGGGTGGCATGGCCGACGACATCACACAAAGCACAAGGTTTTGGAGGCGGAGGAGGAGCAGGGTCAGTCGGGGTAGCCTTGTCTTTTGATGCCCTCTTGTGAGATTTTCCCTTTTTAACTGAAGCTGTTGCAACAGGAGATGGTTCCTGTTGAGGTGGCTGAGGCACTACAGCAGTAGGAGAAGTCATAGGGACTAGTTGAACTGGGGTCAAAGCAAGATAAGGCCTGCTGACTGTGCGAGGTAGTGGTCAGATTAAGGTACCAGACGGGAATCCCAAGGGTCATGTTAGGGAGAGAGAGGGTAGCCATGACAGGTACTGTGTACACTCCTGGGGGGAGCTAGGAACGATATCTGATTGGAGGGGTAATGGCTAGGCGGGAAGGCTCCAAGATGGTTAAGGCCTAGAGGAACCTTTCCCAGAGGGTAAAGAGGCTCATGGATACCATATGTAGGTGAAGGGCCAGGAGGAGGAGGTCCAGAAGGCTTAATCGAAGGGCTAGGAGTAGGCTGCGGAGGGCGAGGAGGCTACTGACTAGCTGAAGCGGGCCGCCTGAGGGCAGCCTGAGACGATTGCATCATGCAAACATTCGATGAGCTGGATCAGAGATAAGAGGAGGAAAACCAAGGAATGTACCAAGAAATGAGGAATCTTTGTAGACTCTGAGTGAGACACTAGTCAAAGGAACGACGGTTTTCTTATTGGCCACCGAAGAGATGATGGACTCAGGGGAGGTCTGAGACTTCAGTTCGTAATATGTTAACTGGTCGATGGTGACTATATTTCCGTTATGGGGGAAGTAACATATTACGGTGAACCCAGATGGGACAACAGAACAAATTGCATAGGTGTAGCGGCGACCCAATAGAATGTTGTAATGTAAGGGGGTATCTATGACTTTTACATCAACGTTAAAGAAGCCTCAAGCCGCAATATAATATGACAATTGCGAATGTGCCAATGGGCTGAGGCATGGCCATCCCACGCGCCAAGAGTGATCATGGGAGGAGCCAACTAAGGTCATCTGAGTTTCTTCCAACCGCGGTGATTATGCACAGGGATGCCCCCTCATCAATGATACATCAAAAAATGTTGGCATTCTGGATCTTGACTGGGATTTGGAAGGCGACGAAAGAAGCTAGAGGAGGATGTTCTGACCGGTAAACATCGAAGATGATCAAGTGATCATCAGAAGGATCTAAAGCGCCCATGGCAGATAGTAGAGCTTTTCGTTGTGAAGGGCACGACTGGAGGAGTTCTAGTGTTGAAATGGCAGCAGGAGATTGCGCCAAATCATCTACTATACTATATGAATGGGTAGCTTTTCCAGAAGTAGCATTTTGATGTAGTAGTCCCTTAGGGATCTTGGTATGAACCTCTGCCTTAGGCTGATGGATCTGCAAAGGACCATTGGTTGTGGAAAGAGGCTCTGTAGTACCCAAAAAAGGTGGCTCAGGGACATACGTAGCGGGAGGCTTGTTGTACTGATGGGACCGAGTCTGAAGGTTGAGGTTTATGGTTATAGGTTGGTCAAAATTCATCATGAGGATCTAGTAATCAAAGGTACCAGATGGAGGAGGTTGAGTGGCCACCTAACCTTCAAGTGGTTGGGTAGCCACGAATCCTTGCTGAGGGCCAGAAAGGATTAGTAAACATAGCCGGCTGACTAGGCGCATCACTGAGAGGGATGGAAGGGGAGGCTTGCTATCCTCGCAATGTTGATTGAGATTCCCACATCTGCTTCATCTTTGGTAAAATAGGACAATCGTGCGTGTAATGATCGTAAACACCACAACAAGAACAAGGCTTTTTCGTGCGAACAGGCCTGTCCTGCTTGGACTGAGTACCCTGTTGCTGGTTAGCGGTGTTATGTGCATTATTTTGAGGATTAGGTCCAGGATTATTGGGGTAAAATTTATTTTGAGTTCCTTTCCTCTTCTTTTTTGAGGGAGGAGGATTAGTCGTGCACTACTGCACATACACCTATCTTGAGGGGGCGATAGCTGTTGTTGCGGGGATTGAGAAGGCAAGGGAGAGGGAGGTGCTAATGTTGGAGGAAATGGAGCACCAGGCTAAGGATACATATAATAAGGAGGTTAGATAAAATTGTGGTAAACAGGAGGTTGGGAAAAAGGAGGATGCATGTATTACCCTAGATACATGCTACCAAGAGGGGGAAAATTGCAGGAGGTGCTGGCCCTCCCTGAGGAAAACCATAGCCCATGGGAGGTTGAGCGTATGGATGAGAGAGAGCTCCAACAATACCGTCGGTGACATGATATGTGCCCAGTGCATTGGCACCACCGGGTCTAGGAAGATCAGGTAGAACAGTATAAACATAGGCTGACTGAGCGTAGATCAGGTCATATTTTAACGCAATTAGGAGAGTGGATTATTCAATTTGAGGGAAATGCGATGTGAAATCCTTGCCGATAGTAGGCAAGAGAGATCTAAGGAACTATTCCATGTATACATGGTCCTTGAAGGTAGGGGATCGACATAGGCTCTTTCTTTTCCACCATTCTAGACATGATCAGATAGGCGGGTCGCAAACGATCGACGAAAGAATTCAAGAGTCTTCGGTATTAGTTTCATAACAAAGGAGAAGCTGGAAGTAAGACAGAAAAACCCGAGCAAGAGTCGCAAAGGTGGTATGAGAGGATGAGGCCTGATTAACATACCACTTAGAAGCTTCACCAGTAAGTGTACGTTGGAAAAACCGAAGATAGACAGAGTCATTGGTAATGGAGTTAGATTAACACCACATGTGGAAAGATCGAAGATGATTTGTAGGATCTTCTTAGCAAGGCCTTCAAACTTGGGGATGCCTAGCAAGGAGCTTGGTCGACATAGAAGGCCAACTAGCATCATGGTGTAAAGGGTCATCGATCAACTGCTGCACCGGGAAGACTCGAGGCCTACCATGCATAGGGGAGCAAGGAGCAAACTGTGAGTAGTTTTATTTGGGTACCCAGCATTGGTAGTATTCCCATCATTAGGGCCGGGGCTACCACCAGCGTTAGGTCCTGAACCAAACATGGTGAAGGTGACAGGGGGTGAATCGGGGGCGGAACCAGAAGGGGAACCTAATTAACCAGAAGAGGATTCAGAGTGTAGACTTGGTGGAGGACTAACTCGAATCCTACATGAAGGAGTAATTCTTCCTACCGGAAACTGAGGATGAAGGCCAAGAAGTCTCTGGGATAAATGCCTTGGTGGAACAATGGTGATGGCACAAACATGACACAAAGGGAAGAGAGACCAACAAGGGCGGAGAGGTGCAGGATCAACTGATTACAATGTCGAAACAAGGGCAGAGAGGTGCAGGATCAATTGATTTCAATTTTAAATTCTTTGCTTGGCAGTGTTAACCAATCTCTTCCTCACTTAGGGTGTGTGTAAAAGTGTGTAAATTTTAATTTTTAAACCCATACGTTTGTAGAGAAAAAGAAAAAGTGTGTTGTATAATTGTAAATAAACCTGCAGAAAACAGTATATGAAACTGAAATAACAGAAAATAAATAGCTAATAATACAATAATCTAAACCCAAGGAGGCATTCCTCTCAACAAGTAGTCTATGGGCGGGAAAAAATCTAGTCAAAACACACAAAAATAGCCAATAGATCTAAGGTCAGGAGGGAAAAGGATCTAAAGGTCAGATGTGATGGAAATAGGTGCAGAAAAACAACAAAAAATGAGAGGAAAAATTGTTGTAAATGAGGTGGCGAGAGGCTATAACCTGTAGGGAAGCGGAGGGGACCCTAGAGGAAAACCCAAACAAAAATAAAAGGAGGTGATTTGGATGGATAAATATACAATCTGAAGTGGATATGAAGGTAAGGTATCAGATCTAAAAAATGGCTGAACACTGAGAATTTCAGACAACCTGTAGCAGCTAAAACTCTTCTACAAAGTGTGGAGGGTACTGAAGCCTAAGAGGGCTAGGTTCCCACTTAGATGAGTAAAACAGAATAGGTACAAGTCCAAAACCGGAAGAGACGGAGGTTAGACAACCCTGAACAGAAGCCCAGACAAACCCAGAAAACTTTCAGAAAAACTCCCGCAAAAAGTCGAGGTCACAGTTTTTGAACTAACTTTTGTAGAGGTAGCAGTTTTAAGCCTATGTTCTACGCCTTGGAGGTTCAGATTGCACGTTTTGGCCCAAAAAGTGCAACCTGCACTTCCAGCACTCTCGGGAGCAGGCTTCAATAGAATTTGTCGTCTCAGCTGCGGCTGATGTCTGTCACCTACGCAATAGGTCCGAAAACACACGGAAGTTAGAATTTTTAATGTTTTATGGTTTTATAGGTTAAAAAAAACATCAAGAAAAGAAAAATAAGAAGTTGAAGAGAAATCCTAGGGTTTGAAGTAGCTGGATATGCAGGGATTTGAAAATGACAGTGGTCGTAATCGTAGACCCGTGTGGAGTCGCCAGTTGTTAGTATGAATCTTAATCACAAGTGTATGAAAAAAGACCACTTTAGCCATGCATAACAAACAACCCTAATAGCAAAGATGGATGCCAATATCTTTAGATCTGCAATTAGGTGACCAAGATAAATGCTGCAAAAATCTAGATCTATGCATTAAAAGACATTAAGCAATAAATAAAAACAAGAGTTGCTCCATGCATCTAATAGACAAGACAAGAACATGTTTAAAGAATTTTGTATTTATGGCACCTGGGAGGAGAACTTAGAAGGATGTTACCAGTCCTTCTCAATGGGATGCGTTCTTGTAAGTCCTCATCATTTCAGATCTAAAATCCCTCTCTCTTGATGGTGTAGAAAACCCAGACAAAAATGGAACTCAAAGGGAGATCACAAGGAAAAAGATAGCAAAATATGACAATGATAGTGGATCAAATTCAGACCAAAAGTATAGATACAGAGTGATCTTTAGGAAAAAAAAGGTAGTGAATGAATGGAAAAACCCTTCTATTTATAACAAAATATTGAGTTAGTCTAGATATTGGTGCATAATTAAAATATTATTAACCAAATCAAGATCCAAATTTTATGGAATATTTTATTATATTTGTTGGAGGGAAATAGAATTTGACTTGGGTCAAATCCCTTTATTTGTAAATAATAAATAAATAAATGATTTATTTATTATTTTAAGGATGTGGTTGATTAATAATCAAATAAATAATTATTTATTTAATTATTTATAAATGATTTAGTCAAATTTAACAAGGAATATTATTTAAATAAGGTTTAAATAATTATTCCTAGAAAATAATAAGATAAATAATGATTTATCTAATTAATTTTCCTGTTTTGGGTTAAATATGACCAAGAAATTTAATCAGAATGTTGTTTAACTAATTATTCCTTGAGTAAACTCAAACAAATGTAGATTTATTTAATATTTCCTCATGGGGTTTCTTATTTAGACCATAAACAACTTAATAAAGGTGGTTTACTAAGTTATTTTTCATAGTGAAAGCAATCTTACTTAGGGTAAAATTGGTCTTAAATGGTGTACTTAGGTCCATATAATAGTAACAGGTTAGATGACAAAAAAATGGTGTAACAATTCCCAATTAGCTTTTAGCTAGTTAGAATATTATATGTTGCTTCTATTCATAGTCTAGATGAATAAGTGGGGTAGGGAGACCCTTAAATCTCTTTAGTAGGAATAAAACACCTCAAATATGGATGTGGATAAGTTCAGATAGTCAAAATAAAGCCACCTTGGGTGTGAAAGGGGGCAATGCATGTAGACTGGGTCAAGATTGACCAAATCAACAACACTGCCAAAGAAGAAAGTGGAGCTAGTGGGGACACCGCAATTTTGGAGGAGGAGTATTTGCATGGAAGTAGCATCATAAATGAGTGGGACCAAGGGTGAGGAAGCTCACCAAGGATATAAGAGAAGGGATGGAAGCCAAGAGAGGCATTGAGAATATTGTTATGTTTGAGTCTTATGACTTCTTGCATGCTTCAACTATTTAGATGAGTTTGTTGTACTGTTTATTACAAGGGAATTTCCAGGCGGGAATCCCATACTCTACCTTGGAGGACTTGAGAGGCCATCTAGGAGTGCCATTTTGAGCTTCATTCCCACTATCCATCATTGGGCCAAGCATTCACCTTCATCCACAGTGCAGTCTCCTTGAGGAAGTGCATTATTTTGCAGGGTGTTGCAGTGGAGGGTTGAGAAACCATGTTTATGACTATTTTCCTAGTGAAAGGAGCAGCCTTTCACCCAAAAAGCTAGGGAGGAGAAGTTACAGCCATATATTTGTCATTTCAGGCATATTCCATCATAGCTTCAGTGATACAACATGATTTATCCACAGAGCTGCAGTCTGCACTTTTTGCATCTTGTACTTTTCAAGAAACCCTTGCAGAGTTATCTTGGGATTGTGTTTTAGAGACTAGTTCTCCATTTTCAGCTCCTTTTGAGTAATATATTAGTAGATCCACTTGTTTCCATTTTCATATAGCAATAACCCTCAATGGGACTACCCTATCATGTATTCTGGCATTTCTGTATTGCGGCATCATTTGGGATTCTAGTGTTTCTGGGATTTGGAGGCTTGTTTTCCTAGTTTTAGTGATTTGTTCCTCAACATATTGTATATTTTGCTGCTATATTACATAATCTAATGGATATATGATTTAATCATGTGTTTTTCATCATTATTTGTTGTACATTTCAGTTTGGTGTTCAATATTGTTGTCTTTCCTAATTTGGAATATTACATTTCCTGATGATCCACCCTCGGGGAAAGAAGAAGATTGTGGCCATGAACTCTAGACAAGGCTCCTCTGCATGACAAAAATAGATGGAAACATTTGTGGAGGAGTACGGGGACATCTTCACCTCACCTGAAAGGGTGCCTATGCACTGTCAGGTTAAGCACTCCATCGATCGAACCCCACGTCTGCCACTACCCAATGGACCAATATATCAATGCTCCTTTCTGGAGAACGAAAAAATAAAGAGGAATATTTAGCAGCTATTATAGAAAGGTCACATACAGCCGATTTCATCGCCCTATGGGAGCCCGATTGTGTTGGTGTAGAATAAGGGTGAGACTTGGAGACTATATATTCACTATCGAGCACTGAACAAGATCATTGTCTAGAATAGGTACCTGATCCCAGAGATTGATTACCTTCTGGACTAACTCAATTGGGAAAATTATTTCAGTAAGATCGACTTGAAGTCTGGGTATCACCAAGTACCAATTAAACCCTCTGATGTGTGAAATAATGCCTTCAAAACCAAGGTGGGCCTTTTTGAATGTCTTGTCATGCTTTTTCGATTGAAAAATGCTCCCACAACCTTCATGAGGATGATGGATGACATCTTATGGTCGTTCACCAACTCATTTGTGGTGGTTTAATTGGTTTACATCCTGATATTCATCTAGAAATTGGAAGAGAACCTCCACCTGATCTAGGTGGATATTGGTGGCCACCCACCTATTCCACTTGGGCCCCCACCATTGTCTCTTTCAGTTTTTCAGTTTCGGCATAACTTACTATTTTTAGCAGTTTTTCGGGTCTTGAACTTCCGGAGCCATTTTGAGGCCCTAAATGACGTTTTTTGGGCATCACACCTCCAAAGAATATCATTCTATCATTTTGTTCCAGAATAATATTCATGCCGAAATTTTTAGTCCACGGATAGAGCTTTCTAATGATGTATCATGTGTGTCAAACGGAGATAGTATGCCAAAGTTACGTCCCTAGGAAGTTGAAACACCAATTTACCCAAACGGGGCCCATAGTTTTGGTGCTTCATCTCCTAGGGTTAGGTTTTTGGATGTTTAGGGTTCTCCATTGTTTCTCAATAATAAATAAGCCCTCGAGCCTCATTTTAACTCAGTTCAGGCCTGTAGCCGCCACATCTCTTCTCAGAGATAGCTACCAGCGCCCTAGCTAGTTTTATTTCCATTATTTCTGTAAGCAAATTTCAGTTCTTTGATATTAATGAAATGAAGTGTTATTTCTGCTGCATCTCTATATTTATGGTTATATTTTTATTTTTTTGCGTTCCTGCATAAATCCGGATCAGTGGTATCAAAGTAGTCTGCTTTTTCTCGATCCTTCTTTGCATGTCCCCAACGAGGTCGGGGTATAAGGAGCTAGGGCTTGATCTAGTGGAACCTTTGCAAGATCATCCTCGCAAACCTCGACGGATGCCCATGGGGGATGAAAAGAAATATGAGGGAGCAGGAGATCCTATTGCTCGAGGAGGCCCTCGAAAAAAAAAGGAACTCGATGATGGATAACTTTGCTCAGATCCTTCAACGACTGCCCACCGGCGGCGCATCTGCATCCAACAGCCACTCTGCAGGTGCGACTCCTTTTAAGGTACAAGTAAATTTTGACATTCCCATATTTGAGGATCAAATAGACGCAGATGCCATAGATAGATGGTTGAATCTATTAGAAGGATATTTCTCGGTTCATGACTTTTCAGACCGGGAGAAGATTATTTTTGCACTCCTCAAAGCTACCCCCCATGTTAAGGACTGGTGGGAAACCTACTGTGAGAACAAGGACCAGACAGAACCCTCTCTGTTCTCGGCTGTACCAACTTGGAATTCTTTCCGAGACGCCGTCAAGGAGCAGTACTATCCCGTGGGGAGCTATGAGGACAAGTACATACAATGGACCACGCTGCGACAACAAAGGGATCAAGATGTGCACGAGCTGACGAATCTGTTCCATACCCTGCGCACAAAGTTGGGTATCAAAGATTCAGAGAAACATTTGGTGCTAAAGTATCGCAGCTGTCTGCACAGATACATTCGGGAGGAAATGGAGTTCCTCGACATCTCCTCGCTTGGTACGGCATACCGGTATGCTGCCAAGATTGAGCAGAAATTCAAACAGAAGAAGCGAGACTTTGGATCTGCGAATCAAAAGCAAGGAAAAGGTGCTTCCAAACCGCAGAACAAAGGACAGAGCCAAGGCATGGCGGCTAAAGACAACCCGTCAAAGCCATAAGAAAAGAACAACACCGTAAAGCCAAAGAAGGACACGGGAAAGTGGTGTGAGTTCCATAAGAGCTCCACTCACAACACAAGTGAGTGTCGGGCCAAGCAGTCGCTAGTGGCCGAGATGAGGGCTTATGAGTCAGATGCATGCTCCGACTCCGAATCAGAACCTGAAAAGGGGAATGAAAAAGGAAAACAGATTATTGATGCGGAGCCCAACGCCACTGTTGCCACTACAAAGGTCCAGAAGGAGGAACCGGAAGATCCAGAGGAGGAGGAACGTCTCTTCCACTCCCGGATGTGGGTAAAGGGCTCCCCTGTACAGTTCATTGTCGACAATGGGAGCCAAAAGAACCTCATTTCAGCAGACGCCGTGAAGCGGTTGGGCTTGCCGACCACAGCTCACCCACATCCATACACCATCGGGTGGCTTCACCAAGGACGAGATCTCCGCGTCAGCCAGCAGTGCCGCCTTCCCTATAGCATCAAGGCCTTCACGGATGAGGTATTATGTGACGTTGCTCCTATTGATGTTTCTGATGTATTATTAGGACAACCATACTTGTGGAAGCGTCATGCTGTGTATGAGTCTCGACCTCGTGCTGTTATTGTTACTTTGGGAAATAAGTTGTACGGGATACCAGAGGTACCACCTCCTGCCGCTATCTCTTTGGTTACTGCAAAACAATGTAGTAAGCTCATTTCCCAAACCAGGAAATTCGTTTTCCTGATGATCCGCCCCCAGGGCAAGAAGAAGACTGTGGCCACGACCTCCAGACAGGGCTCCTCTGCACGACAAAAACAAATGGATAAGGTTGTGGAGGAGTACGGGGACATATTCACCTCACCCACAGGGGTTCCTCTGCACTGTCAGGTCAAGCACCCGATTGATCTGACCCCCGGTGCGCCGCTACCTAATGGACCGATCTATCGGCACTCTGTTCTGGAGAATGATGAAATCAAGAGGCAGATTCAGGAGCTGTTGCAGAAAGGTCACATCAGACCAAGTTCATCGCCCTGTGGGAGCCCGATCGTGTTGGTACAGAAGAAGGATGGGACGTGGAGACTATGTATTGACTATCGGGTGCTGAACAAGATCACTGTCCGGAATAGGTACCCAATCCCACGGATTGATGACCTTCTGGACCAACTCAAAGGTGCAAAATATTTCAACAAGATCGACCTGAAGTCTGGGTATCACCAGGTACCAATTGAACCCTCTGATGTGTGGAAGACTGCCTTCAAAGCCAAGGAAGGCCTTTTTGAATGGCTAGTCATGCCTTTCGGGTTGACGAATGCTCCCGAAACCTTCATGAGGATGATGGACGACATCTTGCGGCCATTCACCAACTCATTTGTAGTGGTGTACTTGGATGACATTCTGATCTTCAGCAAGACTTGGGAAGAACACCTTCACCACATCTGACAAGTCCTCCAAACATTGTGGCAACACAAGTTGTGTGCCAATTTGGAGAATTGCACGTTTGGCATGACCCAGGTTCAATATCTAGGATACATTATTGATGAAAGGGAGGTGCATGTGGATCCAGCCAAGATCCAAGTCATTCGGGATTGGCCAGCCCCAACCACTATAACAGAGCTTCGCAGCTTTCTGTGTCTTGCTAATTTCTACCGTAGATTCGTGTTGGGATTCTCTCATATCACTTGGCCCTTGAGTCAAGTCACCAAGGGAGGACCGAGAGCAAAATTCTTTTGGTCGGAACCTCAACAAAAGGCATTCACAGAATTGAAAAATCGCCTCTGTTCTGCCCCAGTTCTCACATTACCAGATTTGCAACAGCCATTTGAGATCGAGACAGATGCCTCTGACTATGCTATTGGGGCATTTCTTACTCAACAGGGACATCAAGTGGCATATCACAGTGAGACATTGTCGGAGACAGTTCGCAAGTATCCCACCTATGACAAAGAAATGTATTTCATTGTGCAAGCCTGTCGACAATGGAAGCATTACATTTTGGGGAATGAAACAATCATCCACACAAACCACCGACCCCTGCAGTTCATACAGACACAAGGGAAGTTGCATAATGATCGCCATCAGAAGTGGTCCACATATTTGCAACAGTTTCATTTGAACATTAGGTACAAGAAGGGTAGCACCAATAATGTTGTAGACTGCCTCAGCTGACCACCGATTGTGGCGCTCAACACCGTGCTCAACTCTTGTGGGCACAAGACTTCTGATTGGCCGCTTCTCTATGAGAGTGACCCAGAATTCGGCCACACTTACAAGGCACTCTTGGGGGGTACGCAAGTTCCAAATTTTCACCTCCAAGATGCACTTTTATGTCACCTGGGACACCTTTGTGTGCCTTCAAGCGAGCGTGCCAAGATGATATGGGAAGCACACTACAGTCGAGTCGCTGGGCATTTCGGGGTCGAGAAAACAGTAGCAATACTACAGAAGTATTTCTATTGGCCGAACCTTCGAAAGGATGTCAAGAAGCACATCAGATCCTGCATTGCTTGTGCCATTGCCAAACCGACCATCAAGAAGCAAGGCCTATATACTCCACTACCTACCCCTAGTCAACCTTGGGAATCCATCTCCATGGATTACATGTCGGGCCTGCCTTCTACTAAGAATGGAAATGACTGTGTTTTCGTGGTCGTTGACAGATTCTCGAAGATGGCCATTATGGCGGCCTGTAAGAAGAATATCACAGTAGAAGCCACTGCTAAACTCTTCTTTGAACGAGTGTGGGTGCACTTTGAGATCCCATAGTCTATCATATCAGATTGAGATAGCAGGTTCCCCAGCACATTTTGGTCCAGCCTCTAGTCAATGTTGGACACAAAGCTCACCAAGTCCACATCTTTCCATCCCTAAACTGATGGCTAGACAGAGGTCGTCAACAGAATGATTGTACACATTCTGCGCATGTAAATTTCAAAGCATCCACGCACATGGGACGAGAACCTCCCCTATGTACAACATAGTTATAACTGGGCTCTCCACAGTTCAATTGGCCATAGCCCATTTCAGGTGGGCTTGGGATTCCAGCCACTATGTCCCATTGACGTAGCCATGCCATTTGCAGCTGCTCAGGCCGATTCAGCTCATGTCCAGTCTGAAGTTGAAAAAGAAAGTAACTTCATCGAGCGCATTCAACACATCCGCCAACAGGTTCATGATATATTGGACAGAGCAAATGCGAAGTACAAGCAGCTCCATGATCAACACCGGGTGTCGCACAACTTCCAGGTGGGCGACAAAGTATGGCTACATTTGCAAAAGGAGTGCCTCACTGGACCCCACCGCAAGCTTCACCTGCTCCGATACGGGCCGTACACTGTCACCAAGGCTGTAGGGAACAATGCCTTTGAGCTTAGTATTCCACCATTCCTTGGTCTGCACCCAGTCTTCAATGTGGATCGCCTTCGTCCTTACTTCCCACCTCTACTGGACACCTCAGACATTGCAGAACAACTCACACCAACAGAGTTAAACCCATACTTCATGGAATAGGCCACCACAGATTGTATCATGGACATGCAACTCAAGAACACTCACCAACAGAAGATCCAACTGTATCAGGTTGTCAAAGCTGGCCAACTCCTGCACCAAGGAAAGTGGTTCACCAGGGACCAAGTTTAGCAGAAATTTCCTCATCTCATGAAGGAACTTAACGCAATAAGGACCATTGCTTCCTAAGGGGGGAGGAATGATCTAGGTGGATATTGGTGGCAACCCGCCTATTCCACTTGGGCCCCCACCATTGTCTCTTTCAGTTTTTCAGTTTTGGCATAACTTACTATTTTTAGCAGTTTTTCGGGTCCTGAACTTCCGGAGCCGTTTTGAGGCCCTAAACGACTTTTTTTGGGCATCGTGCCTCCCAAAAAATATCATTCTAGAATGGCATTCATGGAAAAAGTTGTAGTCCTCAAATAGATCTTTCTAATGATGTATCATGTGTGTCAAACGGAGATAGTATGCCAAAGTTACATCCCTGGGAAGTTGAAATACCAATTTACCCAAACGAGGCCCATATTTTTGGCGCTTCATCTCCTAGGGTTAGGTTTTTGGATGTTTAGGGTTCTCCATTGTTTCTCAATAATAAATAGGCCCTTGAGCCTCATTTTAACTCAGTTCAGAGGCCTGTAGCCACCACATCTTTTCTCAGAGATAGCTACCAGCGCCCTAGCTAGTTTTATTTCCATTCTGTCTATAAGCAAATTTCAGTTCTTTGATATTAATGAAATGAAGTGTTAATTCTGCTGCATCTCTATATTTATGGTTATATGTTTATTCTGTTGCGTTCCTGCATAAATCCGGATCACCACCACATCTGACAGGTCCTTGAAACACTGTGGCAACACAAGTTGTGTGACAATTTGGAGAAGTGAACTTTTAGAATGACCCAGGTTCAGTATCTTGGATACATTATTGATGAGCGAGGGGTGCATGTGGATCCATCCAAGATCCAATTAATTTGGGATTGACCAGCCCCAACCATTCTAACAAAGCTTCTCAACTTTCGAGGTCTTTCCAATTTCTACTGCAAGTTTGTGTTGTGATTCTCTCATATCACTTAGCCCTTGAGTCAAGTCACCAATGGAGGATCGAAAGAAAAACTATTTTGGTTTGAATCTCAATAGAAGGCACTCATAGAGTTTAAACATTACCAGACTTGCAACAACCATTTGGGATCGATACAAATGCCTCTGACTATTCTATTGGGGCATTTCTTACTCAACATGGGCATTGAGTGGCCTATCATAGTGAGAAAATTTTCGACAGAGTCTGGAAGTATCGCAATTATGAAAAAAATATGTATTCCATTGTGAACTCTTGCCCACAATGGAATTATTACATTTTGGGAAAGGAAACGGTCATCAACATAGACCACTGACCCCTGCAAATCATATAGACACAAGGTAAGTTGCATAACGATCGCCATCATAAGTGGTCCACATACCTGCAATAGTTTGAATTGAACATCAAGTACAATATGAGAAACACGAATAGTGTTGTAGACTGCCTTAACTAACCATTGATCATGACGCTAACCATATTTCTCAACTCTTGTGGGCATGATACTTCTGACTAGCCACTTCTCTACAAAAGTGATCCAGAATTTGGCCACACATACAAGATGCTCTTGGAGGGTAAGAAAGTTCCAAATTTTCACCTCTAGGATGCATTGTTATGTCACCTAAGACACCTTTATGTTCCTTCAAGCACATGTGCTAAGATGGTTTGGGAAGCACACTACAGTCGGGTCAAAAGGAATTTTGGGGTCGAGAAAATAGTGGCAGCACTGCAGAAGTATTTCTATTAGCCGAACCTTCAACATGATGTCGGGAAGTACATTAGATCCTGCATGGCGTGCGCCATTTCCAAACTGACCCTCACAAAGAAAGGCCTCTATACTCCACTGCCTACCCATAATTGACCTTGGGAATCCATATCCATGGATTACATGTCAAGCCTTCCTTCTATTAAGCTTGAAAACGACTTTGTTTTTGTGGTCGTTGACAGATTCTCAAAGATGGCCATTATGGTGGCTTGCAAGAATAATATCACAATAGAAGCCACTGCTAAATTCTTCTTTGAACGAGTGTGGGTACCCTTTTCAATCCCACAATCTATCATCTTAGATTATGATAGTAGGTTCCTCAATACATTTTGGTCCAAACTCTAGTCAATTCTAGACACCAAGCTCACCAAATCCACCATTTTCCATCCCCAAACTTATGGATAGGAATAGGTCGTCAATAGGATGATCATAAACATTTTGTGCATGTAAAACTCAAAGCATCCATGCACATGGGATGAGAGCCTCTGCTATGTACAACACAGTTATAACTAGGCTCTCCATAGCTCAACCAACAACAACCCTTTGAGGTGGGTTTGGGATTCCAACCACTATGTCCCATTGACGTGGTCATGCCATTTACGGCTACGCAGGCAAATTCGTCTCATGTATATTCTGAAGCCGAGAAGGCAAAAAAATTCATTGAGTGCATTCTACACATCCACCAATAGTTTCATGACATATTTAACAGAGAAAATGCTAAGTACAAGTAGCGACATGATCAACATCAGGTGCCACACAACTTCCAAGTGGGCAACAAAGTGTGACTACATTTTCAGAGGGAGCACCTCACTCGATCCCACCGCAAGATTCGCCCACTCGAATATGGTCTATACACAATCACCAAGTTTGTAGGGTACAATGCCCTCGATCTTAGTATTCCAACATTCCTTGGTCTACACCCAGTGTTTAATGTGGACCGCCTTCAACCCTACTTTCCACCTCTACTAGACACATTCAACATGGAAGAACAACTCACACCGATAAAGTTAAACCTAGAATCCATGGAACAAGCCACAACTGTTCGGATCATGGATAAAAATATCAATAACACCCGCCAACAGAGGATCCAACTATATCGATTTGTCAAAGCAGGCCAACTCCTCCTCGAGGGCAAGTGGTTCACTAGGGACCAGGTTCAACAGAAATTTCCTCACCTCATGGATGCTCTGCATGTAATGGGTACCATTGCTTCCTAAGGGGGGAGGAATGATACAGGTGGATATTGGTGTCTGTTTACCTATTACAACTATACCTCCAGTCAATTTCATCAGTTTTATTTTTTATAGTAGCATTTACTATTTTTAGCAGTTTTCTGGGTCCTGAACTTTCAAAGCAGTTTTGACCCCCTAAATGGCGTTTTTTTTAGGTCTATAGTAGGCAAGGGCCTATGGAAAAAACATAGTAATTTGAGAGATATTTCTGATGATATATCGTACATGCCAAATAGAGATAATATGACCTGTTGGAAATATTGAGAGAGGGTTGGGGGGGGGGGCGAATCAGTATTTCTTTTCAATTATTATTTTTACCAGTTATATCACTTATATTTACAAAAAAAATGAAAAATGATTGAATAAATACTTTTATTAATTTCTTCCTTACAATAAATCAAGTACAATAATAGTATAGGGTTCTAACCCTAGATAAAGACTCCAATCTTCGAGGCTCCAACCTATATTGTGACAAGCATTGACTTGGACTTTCCAAGGCTCCAACCTTGTCTATTTGAGGCACCAACCTCTAGGGCTCCAACCCTATCTCTGGTACATGCTCCAATCTGGTTTCTTGAGGGCTCCAACCCTATCTTCCAAGGCACCAACCTTGTCTCTATGAGGTTCCACCCTCTTGGGCTCCAACCCTTAGCTTCACTTCGTCAAAATATGTTTGGTTATTCTTCACAACTCCCAATATCTTCTTCAATGAGCCTTGTAAATATTCAGCAATATCTTCACTTGGTATCAA
Source organism: Pinus albicaulis (assembly GCA_034641835.2). Classification (NCBI taxonomy): domain Eukaryota; kingdom Viridiplantae; phylum Streptophyta; class Pinopsida; order Pinales; family Pinaceae; genus Pinus; species Pinus albicaulis. Next base: position 117,230,397 of record CM076583.1, on the reverse strand, counting down.
TGTCACATCATCAATGACAACCTTTTCTTCTTAGAAGGTGTCACCACTACTCTTCATCGTACCTAAACAATTTCTCCAAGTTGCCTCATGATGTCATCAGCAATGCATCAAGATAACAATATATACAAGTTCAATTTCAAAGTGTCTTCACAAGGTGCTCCAAGATGTCGTCAAAGTGCTCCAAAGATATCTTCAAAACAATGTTCCTTCAAGAGTACTTCAAACTCAGAGCCCAATCAAGAAATGCACAATGTATTTAATTGATCCAAGTGTAATATTCAGGTCTTCAATCTGTTATCCCAATAATTCTTCAAAGTTGTCTTCAATAACCCTTGCCCAAGTAAAAGATATCTCTCCAAAATTATTTCAAGGAATGGTCTTGAATGTTTCCAAAGCATCTCCACAGTCACCGGACTATCACAGGTCAATAAAATCATACCCAAGATTCAATCTACCCATGAGAAATGATACTTCACACAAGTCTAACTCACCACACCTTCACGCAAGGTCAAATCACCACAGGTAACTTTCTGATCTTTTATTCCATCACATGTTTGAGGCATTGTCGACAAAACTAAGCAGATATGAGCCTGTAATATTCCTAATTAGCCTCAAGATAATTGGAATATTAAATTTTGTTTTACTTTTTTGTTCATGAATAAGTGTAAAAGGGAGGAACATAAAAACTCCTAAAATCAGTGAATAAATAAATGCCCCATGTGAACAAGGCTAAATCTGGGCTACTTTAATAAAACACCCTTATTTGTGAAAGGGGCTGAGACTTTTGACTGGGTCAATAGGACCAAATCAACAACGCTATCCAGATGCAATGAACCTCCTAGATGCACAACGCAGTTTTAGATGGAGGCCACACATGTGAAAGGAGCTAAATCATTGAGATGGTTTAGGGTTTTGCAAGATCTCAATCTTATAAAAGGAAGAGGAGGAAAACAAGAGAGGGGTTGTTGATGACCATATTATTTCTGAAGAATATATCTGTTTAGACATTTCTCATTCTCTTGTTTGTTTAGCAAAGAATAGTGTTGTTTAGCCCAAGGATCTCCTGTTTAGGAATCCTTCTCTTTCCTTGAGTAGCTCTTGGAAGAGACTTGTATTTCTTGACCACTATCAGGCTTAAGGCCAAGCTTCTACTTCCAACTACAATGTAGATCTTGTTGAGGGTTTGGTTTTCTTTGTAAGCTGTAGCAAGTTGAGGCTATATCTACTCAGATCTAGGCCAATCTAGTGCCCCTTTTCAGTGGGAAAGGCTTCTATCCCATTGGCAAGAGTGTTCTGGATCATTGGAGCTTCAGATCTCCATCTTGGCATAAATCAAAACTATTCTTCAAGCCAACAATGCAGTCCCTCTTCCAGTACTGCGTTATCTGCAAAGAGGAAAGTTGCAGGGTGTTTTGGCAAAGTTTGAGGAGTGATCTCTGGTGTTAGGGATCTTCCCTTCACTATGGTGATCCATGGATTTATTTTCTATTCCATGTCATATTTAGATCTGATATGAATACTCCTATATATACTTCAGAAATTCTAAATAGATCTGCAGATCTGCTGCATAGAATCTCAGATCTACTCCATGTGCTTTCTGATTTGCTGAAATCCCCAAGGGGACTGTAAAGTAGAGACATTATAGTGTATGGATCTGTCATAGATCTGAATATTCATGCATTATTTTGCTCTAGATCTAAGTTTTAATATACTACTATAGTACACTCAATAAAATAACATTTTCAAGCCTTTGCAGTCAATTATATGTGTTGCAACATCTCTTTTTGAGGGTTTCTTTCTGTATAAGTCCTCTATTTTCTGTTCTAAGACTCATGGGACTCAATATAATTCTTATTTGCTGATGTATATGATATTATTGAGCCTCCATATTGGCCTACTACTGCTACTTTGCTGAACTGCGTTATTTTTGAAGCAATGTTGTTTAATCATGTTGCAGTCCCATTCTTGGGCATTTTCCAAGCTGTACTAGGTGTGGGAGTCCTGTTTAACCCACCTAGAAGTATTTGTTTCTGATCCCCTCTTGGATTCAGGTCTTATATTTTTAGATCTAAGGGATCCAAGGGTTGGTTTTCAATCTTGTAGCATACATTCCTAAAAAATGTGTTTTTCAGGCATGCGTTGCTAAGCATTCCATTTTGGGGATATTATAGTGGTATTAGAGCAACTTTCTTGGCACAACCTGTGATTTCTTTGAAAGAGCCAATATGTCTTTTAATGAAAATATGAGACTGAATAAGATGTCTGATTACACTAAAGACACAGAAGAAAAGGGTTAAACCCCTTTATCTAGAAGAATGAAAGGGAAAGAGTTCTCAAAAACTCTGTTCCAAACTCTGTATGCGTTTAAAGGAGAAATCAAAGAAATGAAGAGGGAAAGACATGAAGGTCCCTCAAGAAGATATTTACATGAAGAAAGCCCCAGTTCTTCATATTATATGTGCAAGCACTCAGCTACACAATCAGATCTACAACGTTATTCTATGCCCAGATTTACTACAAGAGATATGGAGGAAGAAGATGCACCAAAGGAGGAGACTTTGAGTGATTATCTTCAGGAGTATGAATCTAAATCTTGGAAAATCAAGGAGCACTTGAGCTTCCAAGAGTTCTTCCAACTCAAGGAGGAAAGGATATCCATCAAGTACAATATAAGGAGAAGAGGTAGATTCTTTCTACCAAATTTTGATGGATCCTCCACATGCACAGCCAAAGCATGGATAGATCAGCTAGACTCATTTTTGGATCTACATCAAGTTTTAGAAAAGGAAACCCTTAAGGTAGCAGCCCTGCATCTTAAAGGTAAATATTATGCTTGGTGGCTATTTGAATCCTTTTCATTGAAGAATGAAAATATATCTACTTATGCAAATTTCACTAGGAGAATGGTGAAGAGATTTGATGTAAAACAAACTGAAACATCTTTGATTGAGTTAGCAAAGCATGAGCATGCAAAACCCTTGCATGAGTTAGAAATATTTGTTGTGAAAACTCCACTTCAGATTCTTGTTGAAGGCAATAAAAACTTTTGTGATACCTTGTCAAAGAAAAGATCCCCATTGCATGAAGAGATTTCTTCTCAAAAGGAAATCATGGGGATTCCTCTTTCAAAAGAAGACCAAGATCCAAGGTCTCTCATTGATAATGAGGTATTCTCAAATATTGATGAGAGGGAAGAAAAAGAGGGCAGTAACAATGCTGTCACTTCAGAAGAAGACCCATCACCACATGGGGATGGACATGAAGTTATTGTTTCAAGGGAAAGAGTTTTTGCATTTTTGCAAATGATTCCCAAGGAGCATTTTGTGACAGCATTATTGGACAGTGATACCTTGCTTCAAGCATGAGGAGGAAGGATGGATCAGCATCCAATGATGAGGAGCATGCACCCTTGTTTATTTCAAGGGGTTTCTATTCATGAGAAGGAGATTGAACTATGCAACAAGGAAAGGGAAACATCAATCCAACCATTCATACAGTCTACTTCAGATCTTGATGTCTCTTTACATGGAGGCATTCCACTATGGAGACCCCCTGATGGAAAGAAGAATAAAGTGTTCTCTCAACCTTGTGCAACGGTGACATATTTGGCTACCACATCGTTGAGATATATTGATGGATTCCAAGGAGGGCTGAACAATTTTCTGAAATTGATTTTCCTATTTCTCACTCATCTATTTTCACTGGAAAATAAGAACTCAGAGATCTATGATGACATTAGCATGATTTCAAATGGCCACTCCATATATTTGGGGCAACAAATGATATCTCTATATACAAAGAAGATTTCTGAAGAAGACAAGAGGGGGCCAACACTCCTGTATGCATGGGCCAAACTATGGAAGTTTTGGAAGAGAGAAACCTTTCAAAAGAAGGTTGATCTTCCTATTCTTCAATCTTGTCTTGCACAAGATCAGCTGCAAGAGAGGTAACAAATATGGAGCTACACAAATCCAACATGTGAATTTGGCATTCAACATGTCAAGGGGGGGGAGCCATGATGTGACAGTTACTTCATTTCAAAACTTTACAATGTTTTCATTGTTGGGGAGCCTAGATCCATATTGGGAATCCCAACTCTTGGTAGAATATTCCAAGAACTCTTCACATGTAAGGTTCTCGATTGGCAAATGGATGATAGGAGGTATAGGGTGGTTGATGGATTCATTTAATTTCATGATTATATCGCTTTGGCTAGAGAGTCAAGACTCAAAGACAAACTACTGTGTGCAACCTATGAAATCTTGCTTTCTACTCCCACTCATTTTAGTAGAATACACCATATGATCTCAAATGGATTCATGTGGGAAGGCTTTGAAGAATATTTATATCAGCATTATCAAATATGCATGTATCATATGGAGATGGAGCAGCAACATAACTCTATGGAAGAGTTAATTCAACCCTCTCTTTCTCTTTTTGAGGAAGGAAATAGAACTACACACCACTCCATTTGTTTGAGGAGGATTATTGGTGAAAAGCATACTTATGTAAATCATATTTTATTTTCTGATTGTATGCATTATTTTACTATGTATTTGCAGGCCATGACTCCTAAGAGGAGTGTTATACCTTATAAACTTCATGGCCAAATTTGGGCCAAAACTATTTCTGATTATGGCCACTCCCTTGGTGAACAAAGGGAGAATCTGCAGCATGATGGGTGCTTTTCTAAGGCACCAAATATATCTCCCACTTTCAGCCATGGATATATGTTATGGGCAGCAAGTAAGTGGTGGGAAAACCACTTACCACATCTAGATCTGAGGCAGGCAGGAGATGCACTGTGTTGTTTTCTCTTGGGTGACTGTGGATACTACCCAAAGATTTATATTTTCTTGTCTCATGCCTTGTGTTTCAATGGGAGGATGCATAAGAAGAAGGCATAGTTGCTTTCGTTTACAAGAAGAGATTTTGGACATCACATGTTAAATCTTATGTCCATGTATTTCCTTTTGGTTGGGATGTATCTCATGTATTTACAAGTATTTATGTTTGGAATATATCTCATGATCATGTATGTACTTGGGTTTGGGAGAGAATGTAACTCTCACATGATAGGAGGGATGACACATTTGTTGGGTGTGTCCATGGGAAATGAAACTTCCTGTTATCACTCTAAAAAAAATTTCTAAACTCTATAAGTTTACACTGTTTTGGCCATAGTTTCAACTAGGTCTAGGGTCATTTTAGTTTTGAATAAAGGGTAGGTTGTAGATTTAGAAGTCTTAAAATTTAGTTTTCAAGTACAAATAAAGTCTTTAGGTCTCATCCCATGATTAAAAAGTCTTATCATTCACTTAAAGATCATGTCGTTAAGTTTCGGATGAAATTCCTGCAATTAGCCACAAAACCGTAGTTTCGTAGCACGGTTAGTTCAAAAAATGGGTTTTGCGCTACAAAAGCGTTGCTATTTTCACAGCACAAAGTGCGAAAACTACACTATGTGCGCTACAAAAGCACGAATTCTTAAAAGGTCATGTCAAAAACCCAAAATTTGTCAGAAATCTGTTAGGTAATGATAGGGTAACATCATGGTGAGTCAGTTAGAGGTCATATTCGAAGTACTTAACCATCCATATCCATCATTACTATAGCAGGGATTTCATATTGTAAAATGGGATTTCAAATTCGAAAAATCTTATCTTTTTTAGTCATTCCAGTCTTCATTTGCCTATACTAAAATTGTGAAACATATCTGTTTCGAGCTCAAGCTTGTGGTTGTTCTATACCAAGGCTATTTTCAAATCAAAAAAAGAGAGGTTATTTGCAAGAGAGGTTGTTTTATGATTCTGAATAAATCCAACAGATTTTTTTATGAAACAAGCGTGGCTGAGGAGAAAAAGAACCACAGAGGGGGACATTTTTTGAGATTTGAACCTGAAAGCACAAGAGGAAATGACAAAGTATCAAAGCTAGGAGGAGAAGTTGATATTAGCAAAGTATGAGATTGATATGTGGAATATTTCGAGATATAGTTAAAAAGGTCCCCAAAAAAATTGAAAAAAACAATAAAACAGGATGACAAATTCATAGATAAACTCAGATGAAGAATGAAGGTCAAATTTTATGAAGGATATGTTTTTAAGGTTATATTAATGATGGTCTTGAGAAAATATTAATGTTTTGGAGTCTGGGCATCTATTTATTACAAATTTTGAATAAATTTTCAGCAAAACTGCCTACACAGTAGTTTCATAGCGCAGCTAGTGCGAATTTGATCAAAAGTGCTACGAAGCTGCTGAAGCAGCTTTTTCATTATGAAGCAAAAAACTATGTTTTCTGGTTTGAGTAGTAAACTTCCAAGGCGGTTTCTGAGCAACGAAAAACTAATTTAGGAAAAAGGAAAGAGATTTTCTTCCTAAAATACCTAACTACAAAAACCTCTCTCAGTTTCTTCACAAGTGTTATCATTTGGGAGATAAAAGGATTTATTTGAAGCCCTATTTTCAGAAAACAAATTTTTCCTGTTTTACAAATGTTTTTCAAATATAGTTTATGGACAGAAGGAGATGTATTTAAAAAAACCAAGAGAGGTTTTTATTCAAGCCAGAATGGAATTAAAAAACCTCCTTCAGTTTCTCAAAATACATCATGGATGAGGAGATATGGGCTCTATCCCAAGACTTAATTTTCAGGAAAGAAACAGGAATAATTTGCAAATGTAGCAGTCTTTTCATCCTTTTTCACAACAAATTTTGAGGGAATTTTGGTGAATTTTGTTCTTGAAATCACTTTTGGGAGTGTGCTAATGGAAAATTAAGGCTTCCCTAAATAAAACAGATTGAAAGATGATTAGAAAGGGAGCTAAACACTGCGGTATGAAAAGCGTTATGAAACTGTGCCGCTTTCGTAGCATAGACCTGTTTTCAAATATTTTGCACAAATTCAAAGTTTGATCTTGTATAGATGGCATAAGGAGATGATTGAAGATATATGGTTTATTATTTTACAACAAGAGACATGTAGACATGATTCATTAATGGTCAAAGTGTTCAAAACAAATAAGGGAATCAAAGGCCTAAAAAACAGGAAGACATGTTTCCTAGGTTTCAGGGGAACAACATCATCAACCTCGTGGTCTCAACAACTTGAACGACATCATCGTAATTCAAACCTATTGAAATTAAAGTGACATATAATGTAATTGAGTCAAGATAAGTTTGTTAGGAGTTGAGTCAAAGAGTTATAGTCCTATTTGAAATAGGACTGCTCATTAGGTAGCAGCTGTCATTTTGTAATAAAGATTATGTTTTTAGTTAGGAAAGGTGTCAAGAAATTGGATTTCGAGGTATCTAGTGGAATATAAGCTTATCCTATTTTTTTAAATGATCTATAAAGAGCATGAGGTCGAAATCAAAATGGGTTGGAGAGTTTTTGGCAAAACTGGTGCATATTGTAAAAATACTATTTCAGTTAATGTAGAGAGCTTCTACTTGACAAACTTGAGATTCATAAGGGGTTTTTAGTGTTTTCCTGTTATATTAGTGTTTCTTATATATCTTATTTGTAATGGTGTTCATCTATATTACTCGGAACTCATCTTTAGATTCTCTGACTTCCTTTATAAATGGACTGACTATGTTTTTACATGTTTCAAGTGTATGTCTCATGAATAAAAACCCTGATATGCCTCAACTTCCATGTCAATTAGATTCACTGATTTTCTGAGATTGCTTTGACTCCATAAACCCAATGTATACATGCTGATTTTGGTTTCAGCCTACAGGTTGGAAAATTTTATCTAAGCAGACCACTTTGTAAAGCTTTGGATTGACTGATATATACAGTACCATAAAACTTTTCTTCACCTAAGATTCTTAGTGTATTTTCAATGATTTTTATGTCCTATCTTTGAAATGTTTCTCTTCCATAGCCTTGATGTATCATTACTCATAATTAATTTATTACATTCTCTGACTTCCTTTGAACTTCAAGTTATTGGGATTTTCTTGAATGTGTTACCCTTTCATTGAAATATATACAAGCCTTAGCTTCCACAAGGAAAGCCTTTGTTATTGAGATCCCTATCATGGACTCCATATCCCAATGGTAGCAAGCATTCATCTTCTCAACCTGAACCAAAACACAAATAATAGAGTTAGCCATCTATTATCCCATATCATTAACCCTTGAGAGATCCCTCTCAGGCTAAGGAGGCTAAGCCTTAGTCAGAAGATTGGTTTGAAATAGCTACATTGAAGTTGTCTGATCAGTAGCCAATCAGGTACAATTTTGGTGATAACATTTTGGTGCATCTGCCAGGAGCCTGAAGATTAATCATTCCCAAAATCAAGAAGTTGAACTTCTAATGGTAGCAGAATATCAGGAATCTTTTCGAGGCTGCATCTACCTTGGCAACTCCACACATCAAATAAAAAATTGGAAGGTGACTCCACTACTTGATGATTAGTAGCTTGATGAAGTTTCAGGATGAGTTCCATTGCAACAATAAATTCCAAGTATGCCCCTATGAATCAGTCTCATATCCCTAGTTTTCCAAATCCTATGCCAAAGTTTGAATGGTTAGATGATCTTCCAATATTTAAAGATGAAAAGCAAGACAATGTTGCTCTTCATTTGGTTAGGTTCCATATGCATATACACAGTCTTAAGGTTCAGTTCCCTGAATATTGTATCATGAAGATGTTTATGGCCACTTTAGAAGGAAAAGCATGGTCTTCGTATGAAAGCTTACCAAATGGTTCATTATATTCTCTTGCTGATTTCCATATCACATTTTATGAGATGTATAAAGAGTTCCATCCCTCCTTATTGCCGGTCAAAGACTGTTGTAAACACTCTAAGAGATTTATTGAATATTTGGAGATTTTTTATGAAGATGATGAGTTCATGGATGAGGAAATTTTAGAAGCCCTTCATGACAATACCTTTCATCAACAAGAAGAACACGAAGAAGAAATGATAACATCTCCCTTGGATGAAAATAAAACCCAGAAAGAGTTTACTTATGAAAATCATGTCACATCCTCTGAGTTTGAGGAAAATTTTGCAGCAGACTTGTCAATCCTTTGATCATCAGGGGTATGAGAATCATTTTAAACAACAAGAGGAAATATTGGAAAATGCTTGGTACAATCCTCAGGTATAGGAAAAAGTTGATTCCTCCTGTAATTTAATGCATCAGCCTACATCAAATGATGGTCACACTAATGAAGAAGTAGGTGAAAATTTTTCTTTATCCTTCTCTTCTAATCTGAAATCATTTGAGTGCAAATCAGAAGTTAAGATTCAATTTTTTGATGAATTTTCTAAGAACCATGAAAAATATATTGAAGTTTTAGAAGATAAAATTCAATCTCATAATATTCATGATCAATATCAGTCTTTTCAAATGATTTTTATGCCAGAAAACAAAGAGAAGGTGTTGCTTCCTTTCTATTTTGAGATTGAGGAAGAATACACCGTTTTTGAAAATTAGTTTGAACAGAAATTTGAGAGTACACAACTGAAGTCTTGTGTGGTTGATCAAAACATGGTTGAGTTGTCCAAAGCTGCAAAATGTCACGAGAAACATAAAACTAATCATGTCTTCTTTGACCCTATAGCTGAATATATGGAAGAGATTTACACACCAGTGTTTCAGTTTCATTTTCATTATGAAGATCATATACATTTTAAGTTGACTTGGTCATCTCAGTATCATGGTTACTTTGGGTTCGAGTGCAGTCAAGAGTTTCAAATATCAGATAAGACAAATGATTGGCTTCATTGGAAATTTCATGTTCCTTGAGCTACAATAGGAGATTGCAACTGATAGGGTAGGTAGGAATGTGTGAATAAGCTCAAAGGAGAATGAGCATATTTTCAGTAGGTACAAAGTTGATTCTTCTGCAGTGATCATCAAGCTTAAGCCCGAGGTGAAGGCCATTAGAGCTTGAGGAGGAAGCTTGGCGATTCAAAAAAAAATTCTCTTTTTGTCAGAAAATGGATAGCAGCACTGGAGCTACTGAATCTTAGTGTACCACAGGGGCACACTATCCCAAGTGGAGCCAATGTTATCACCCTAATTTTTTTTTTCTAAACTCTGTAAGTTTACACTATTTTGGCCATAGTTTCAACTAGGTCTAGGGTCATTTTAGTTTTGAATAAAGGGTAGGTTGTAGATTTATAAGTCTAAAAAGTCATTTTTCAAGTTCAAATAAAGTCTTCAGGTCTCATCCCATGATTAAAAATTCTTATCATACACTTAAAGATAATGTCATTAAGTTTCAGATGAAATTCCTGCAATTAGCCACAAAACCGCAGTTTCATAGCGTGGTCAGTTCAAAAAATGGGTTTTGCGCTACAAAAGCGCTACTACTTTCGTAGCGCAAAGTGCGAAAAATACATTATGTGCGCTACGAAAGCGCAGATTCTTAAAAGGTCATGTCAAAAACCCAGAATTTATCAGAAATCTGTTAGGTAATGATAGGGTAACGTCATGGTGAGTCAGTTAGAGGTCATATTTGAAGTACTTAACCATCCATATCCATCATTACTATAGCAAGGATTTCATATTGTAAAATGGGATTTCAAATTCAAAAAATATTATCTGTTTTAGTCATTCCAGTCTTCATTTTCCCATACTAAATTGTGAAACATATCTGTTTCGATCTCAAGCTTGTAGTTGTTCTATACCAAGGCTATTTTCAAATCAAATCAAGAGAGGTTGTTTGCAAGAGAGGCTATTTTATAATTCTAAATAAATCCAACAGATTTTTTTCTAAAACAAGCATGGCTGAGGAGAAAAAGAACCACAGAGGGCGACATTTTTTGAGATTTGAAACTGAAAGCACAAGAGGAAATGACAAAGTATCAAAAACTGGAGGAAAATTTGATATTAGCAAACTATGAGATTTCTAGGTGGAAGATTTGGAGATACAGTTAAAAAGGTCCCTAGATAAATTGAAAAAAGCAATAAAACAGAGTGAGAAATTCATAGATAAACTCAGATGAACAATGAAGGTCAAATTTGATGAAGGATATGCTTTTAAGGTTATATTGCTGATGGTCTTGAGAAAATATTAATGTTTAGGAGTCTGGGCATATCTTTGTTACAAATTTTGAAGAAATTTTCAACAAAATTGCCTACACAGTAGTTTCGTAGCACAGCTAGTGCAAATTTGATCAAAAGTGCTATGAAACTGCTGAAGCAGCTTTTTCACTATGAAGCAAAAAACTCTGCTTTCTGGTTTGAGTAGTCAACTTCCAAGGAGGTTTCTAAGCAACGAAAAATGCATGTAGGAAAAATGAAAGAGTTTTTTCTTCCTAAAATACCTAACTACGAAAACCTCTCATTTTCTTCACAAGTGTTATCAGTTGGGAGATACAAGGCTTTCTTTGAAGCCCTATTTTCAGAAAACAAAATTTTCTTGTTTTACACATGTTTTGCAAAGACAGTTTTTGGACAGCAAGAGAGGTATTTAAAAAAACCAAGAGCGGTTTTTATTCAAGCCCTATTTGTTCTTGAAATTACTTGTGGGAGTGTGCTAATGGAAAATTAAGGCTTCCCTGAAGAAAACAGATTGAAAGATGATTAAAAAGGGAGCTAAACATTGTGCTACGAAAAGCGCTACGAAATTGTGCTGCTTTCGTAGCGCAGGCCTATTTTCAAATATTTTTCACAAATACGAAGTTTAATCTTGTATAGCTGGCATAAGGAGATGATTGAAGACATATGGTTTATTATTTGACAACAAGATACATTTAGACATGATTCATTACTGGTTCAAGTGTTCAAAACAGATAATGGAATCAAAGGCCTAAAAAACAGGAAGACATGTTTCCTAGGTTTCAGGGGAACAACATCATCAACCTCATGATCTCAACAACTTGAAGGACATCATCATAATTCGACCCTATTGAAATTAAAGTGACATTTAATGTAATTTAGTCAAGATAAGGTTGTTAGGAGTTGATTCAAAGAGTTTTAGTCCTATTTGAAATAGGACTACTCATTAGGTAGCAGTTGTCATTTTGTAATAAAGATTATGTTTTTAGTTAGGAAAGGTGTCAAGAAATTAGATTTCGAGGTATCTAGTGGAGGATAAGCTTATCCTATTTTTTTAAATGATCTATAAAGAGCATGAGGTCGAAATCAAAAGGGGTTGGAGAATTTTTTGGCAAATGGTGCATATTGTAAAAACACTGTTTCAGCTAATGCAGAGAGCTTCTACTTGACCAACTTGAGATTCAAAAGGGGTTTTTAGTGTTTTCCTGTTCTATCAGTGTTTCTTATATATCTTATTTGTAGTGGTGTTCATCTATATTACTTAGAACTCATCTTTGTATGCTTTTACTTCCTTTATGAATGGACTGACTATGTTTTTACATGTTTCAAGTGTATGTCTCATGACTAAAAACCCTGATATGCCTCAAATTCCATGTCAATTAGATTCACTGATTTTATGAGATTTATTTGACTCCATAAGCCCAATGTATACATGCTAATGTTGGTTTCAACCTACAGGTTGGAATATGTTATCTAAGTAGACCACTTTGTAAAGCTTTGGATTGACTGATATATACAGTAACATAAAACTTTTCTTCACCTAAGATTCTTACTGTATTTTCAATGAGTTTCATGTCCTATATTTAAAATGTTTCTCTTCCATAGCCTTGATGTCTCATTACTCAGAATTCATGTATTACATTCTCTGACTTCCTTTTAACTTCAAGTTATTGGGATTTTCTTGAATGTGTTACCCTTTCATCGAAATATATACAAGCCTAGGCTTCCACAAGCAAGGCCTTTGTTATTGAGAGCCATGTCACTGGCTCCATAGCCCAATGGTAGCAAGAATTAATCTTCTCAACCTGAACCAAAACACAAATAATAGAGTCAGCCATCTATCTATATCCCATATCATTAACCTTTGAGAGATCCCTCTCAGGCTAAGGAGGCTAAGCCTCAGTCACAAGATTGGTTTGAAATAGTTACATTGAAGTTGTCTGATCAACAACCAATGAGGTACTATTTTGGTGATAACATTTTGGTGCATCTGCCGAGAGCCTGAATATTACTCATTCCCGAAATCAAGAAGTTGAACTTCTGAAGGTAGCAGAAGCTCAGGAAGCTTTTCGAGGCTGCATCTACCTTGGCGACTCCACACATCAAATAAAAAATTGGAAGGTGACTCCAATTATTTAGGATCAATAGCTTGATGAAGTTTCAAGATGAGTTCCATTGAAAGAATAAATTCCAGGTATTCCCCTATCAATTGGTCTCATATCCTTGGTTTTCCAAATCCTATGCCAAAGGTTGAATGGTTAGATGATCTTCCAATATTTAAAGATGAAAATAAAGACAGTGTTGCTCTTCATTTGGTTAGGTTCCATATTCATGTACACGGTCTTAAGGTTCAGTTCCCTGAATATTGTCTCATGAAGATGTTTATGGCCACTTTAGAAGGAAAAGCATGGTCTTGGTATGAAAGCTTTCCAAATGGTTCATTATATTCTCTTGCTGATTTCCATATTACATTTTATGAGATGTATAAAGAGTTTCATCCCTCCTTATTGCTGGTCAAAGACTATTGTAAACACTCTGAGAGTTTTATTGAATCTTTGGAGAATTGTTATGAATATGAAGAGTTCATGGATGAGGAAATTTTAGAGGCCCTTCATGACAATACCTTTCATCAACAAGAAGAACACCAAGAAGAAAGGATAACATCTCCCGTGGATACAAATGAAACCCAATAGGAGTTTACTTATGAAAATCATGTCACATCCTCTGAGTTTGAGGAAAATTTGCAGCAGACTTTTCAATCCTTTGATCATCAGGCGCATGAGAATCATTTTAAGCAACAAGAGGAAATATTGGAAAATTCTTGCTACAATCCTCAGGTACAGGAAAAAGTTGATTCTTCATGTTATTTATTGCATCAGCCTACATCAAATGATGATCACACTAATGAAGAAGTAGGTGAAATTTTTTCTTTATCCTTGTCTTCTAATCTGAAATCATTTGGGTGCAAATCAGAAGTTAAGATTCAATTTGTGGATGAAGTTTCTAAGAACCATGAAAAAGATATTGAAGTTTTAGAAGATAAAATTCAATCTCATAATATTCATGATCAAGATCAGTCTTTTCAAATGATTTCTATGCCAGAACACAAAGAGAAGGTGTTGCTTCCTTTCTCTTTTGAGATTGAGGAAGAATACACCGTTTTCGAAAATCAGTTTGAACAGTAGTTTGAGAGTACACAAGTGAAGTCTTATGCTGCAGAATGTCATGAGAAACATCAAACTGATCATGTATTCTTTGGCCCTATAGCTGAATACATGGAAGAGCTTTACACTCCAGTGTTTCAGTTTCATTTTCATTATGAAGATCAGATACATTCTAAGTTGCCTCGGTCATATCAGTATCATGGTTACTTTGGGTTCGAGTGCACATCAAATCCATCAGGATATTTGGCTAGGGCCATACCTTGAGGAGGTTTCATGTGTGGAGGGAGAGCATTGTAAATGTTGTTGAATCTAGTGGTGTAATCATGGACACTCTCTCCCACGTTCCTCTTAAGGGTCATGTAGTCTGCTAGGAGCTGGCGAGGGTTTTCCCTAACTTCCCATTTGTTTATTAAGGTTTGATATAACGCAGGGAGATCTTGGATACTGCCAGGAGGTAAACTTTTAAACCATTTCTTTACATCACCCCCTAAGCTTTGAGCAAAGATTCTCATTTTGATTGTTTCATCATCGATTTCCATATAGTCAAAAGAATCCTCCATCTTATCTACATGTTGCTGGGCTGTGATGGATTCTTTAGCAGTGAAGTGTGGGATTTTTTACTGATAATCATTGGGTAAGGGTAACAAGGGTTGAGCTAAAACCAGAGGTGCATACCAGGCTGCCATGATAATGTTCTGACGGGGTACAGGGTTAACTTGAGCAGCTGGTATATGGATGACAGGGATATTAGGACCAGCAGAAGTTTGTTGAGCAGATCTAGGGTGGGAGAGCCCCAAGTTTTGAATGAAGTGGATATCAGGTGGTGTAGATGGAGGGGTTCCTCTGTCTCTAGTGTGTTGACCACTATGAGATGGTGAACTGTGAAACTCAGGGTCTGGCTGGTCTAGATGATTGAATGACCTAGTCCTTGGTAGTCTATTAGGTAGGTCTAGGTCAAGGAGAAAATGTGATAGAGTTGTTAGGTCTTCTGGTGCAGAGTTAGCTCTATGAATGTGACTAGAAATAGTTGGTCCTTCAAGTGCAAGAGATCCTTTGATTATTCTCTCAGGGTTATCAACTATTTCAGGTGGGTTTGGGTTAGGATATGCTCTTTTATAGATGTTTCTTGAAGCCAGAATGTTTCTTTTCAACCAAGAGCTAACCCTACTTGATTTTCCTATTGTGGTTGATGTTGTTTAAAAGGCTGGTCTCCCAGTGGAGTCTTATGTGAAACCAAGATAATCAGCAGGCCTACCGATCACCAGTGGAGTCTTTGAAACGTTTATGGAGCCTTGGAGTCACCAGGTGGAAGGTTTGAGATGTTTTGGGAGGGTACACTGTCCACCACAGTGCTTGTGGGATGGCCTCGTTCAAGGATATCTTCACAACACAGCAAACTCTAACCATAGATTGACTGGGAGGGCATTTACCAAATGTGTCACCTCAGAGAGAGTGTGAGATCTGGAGGCTACCTGGCCCTTTCCAGACTCTGTCCAAGAGTATGGGGAAGCACAAAAATGGTGTAGAGGTTGATGTGAGGATAGAATCTGTTTAACTACCAACCTAACCAGAGATTGTAGGTCTTTTGAATGCTTAAGGATGCTTAAGGTGTAATTCACTCAGTGTCCCCAGTGGAGTCGCCATTATGTTGGGGTTCTCGTGTTTTGGCAAGATTGGCAAGACTAAAAGACGAGACAACATCAGAACCACTTTCAGACCTTAGGATCTAGCCCTCCTAGGTCCAGAGAGGGATCTCTCTATATGAAGCAAAGTGTATGTATTTGAGGCTCTAAGTTATGATTTTAGGCTAGTTATATGCACAGGGTTTTTTTATTTGATTAAGATTTTGGTTTTTGGGAATCAGAAAGGAAGAGTTCATCATGAGACAGGACTGGGAAAAGAAGAATTTAGGCAAAGGAGAGATAATCCAGAGAAAACCAAGTCCATTGGGTAATGGAGTCAAGAAAGGATTTACTTTCTATCAATATGCAAGCTTTCAGTTGGGCTAGTCATCTAAAGCCTTGGATCCTAAAGTGATAGGGTGGTATGGGACATTAAGGATCGAGAGTGAAGGGGGGAGAACCAACTAATCCCATCTATAGATCAAGTCAGAGGTCATTTAACTCTAGACCTGCTTGGACAAAATCAGAGGCAGCACAAGGGCACTTGGAAAGGCTTAATCAGAATGGAAACATCCTAGTGAGGCAGATACAGGGTTCTAGACCTCCCAGTGTTCTCAACACATTCCATTAAATCCTAACAAGAACATCTAAAACAGATTCTGTTAATTCATACATCAGCTAGTAGGAAAAAACATCCACTACACGGGTCAAATCAATTGAAATAAATCTTTAGATAAACACATTAAGCAGAAAACATAAAGGGCTGGGAGAGCAGCAACATAAGGCACCTAACAAGGGTGAATCTTATGCCAAATTTCCGATGCGAGCCAGATGAAATGAAATGAAATGAAAATAAACACAGAGATAGAAAAACATCACTGCAGCTTTAGATCAGGATCCAATGAAATGTGCTTATCATATTAAACATAAACACCAATCAGGTACAACATAGCCAATAGCTTGGTCATTCAGTCTGAATACATCTTCCTCAGCCTATCTTACAACTATACACATAGAACTTATCTCAAGAGAAACTGCTTGCACCTCTCTGCTATCTCATCAACAACCCTTACAACAATTTTCTCATAGTTTTTATAGCTGAAAAAGAGCAGAGGAAGTAGGTAGAACACTAAATATAAAATTAAACTTAGAAAAGAAGGAGAGGGCCGAAGCCCATTCTGTTTTAAACTCTGAGCATTAATTTTTGGCACTCTTTGGAGAAAAGAATGGTCTTCGTCAGGCTTCATTAATTCCAGGTATGTCTCTGATGCATTCCGGTTTGTTGTACTTTGTAGTACCTTTGGTGAATAAAAAAAATGGCAATAAAAAACGGAATGATCCGCCATACTTGAGCAACAAATGCTCTGATATCCTTGGACTGCGTTCTGAGCGGAGATCTCCTCTGGAGCACGGTATGAAATAAAAACCATATGGGCAACCCATCCTTTCTGGGAGGAAAACATTCTGCTGATGTAGAGAAACCTATCATATATTAATTTCCACGCCTATGTCAGTAAAAACCTTGCCGCTGTATCCATACTGCGTATTTTTTGGAGGCGTGTCCGCCTTCTGTACCCTGCGGAACACACAACTGGACTGAGAAGAACAATGCAATGGAAGGGTGGATGAAATGGTAGCGCGGCAGCGGAATGGTGGTTTTTCACTAAAAATTGGTGACAAAATGCAATGAAATGGAGGAAAATATGAATAATAGGGTTTGGTGGTGGAATGCAGCGCCGACCGTTAGATCATGGTCAGGGGACAAAGATCGACGGCAGAGATCGAGCGGCGGAGTGATATATGAAATTGGGCGGAGCAACAGTGAAATATAAGACTTTAGTGTAAAGTCTTGAACCTTGGATTTCAAACAAAATACAAAGGAAAGCGAAGGAAAAGTAACAAAATGCGTGGACGTAGACGTACGAGGTGGGACCCAGCTGGAGGCAGAGGGCGATTCGCTTTGAACCGTTGGATCTTAAACCCAACAATCGGTCAAGATTTAGTCGGAGAATCGCAATCGCGATGGACGAGAGGGACGCACACTTATAACTTCAGATTGCGATCTAGGAAGGGGAAGCGATTGGGAAGTCCGATGACAGTTGCATTCGCACGGGAATCAACGGTGGAGATGTGGATCGGGGGATCGCAATCGGCGAGGACACGAAGGAACGGCACTAAAAAAATTTTGATTGCGATGAGCGGGGACAAGCGATAGTCGTTGGATCAGACAAGGGGATCAACGGCTGGGATGATATCGGGACATGGCGTGATCGAGGATCAGAAGACAGGACTTGCGATCAATCGGAGGATGATGCGATCGGAGGAAGCGGAGGAACAGCGCGATCAATCACAATCACAATATATTGCGATGCGATTAATCGCAATCGCAGTATATTTCGATGTGATTAATCACATCGCAAAGACTTGCGATGGCGCTTCAAAGAAACTTGTGATTGGTAAACAGTTGCGATTGCGATTGCACTACGGGTTAAGGACTTTGGGTTATGCGACGAGGATTATATATATATATATATGTAACGCAAACTTTATAATATAAAGTTTACGGGGTATGGAAAAAGGGGAAGTGGTTTAATAAAGGGCGAGACTTATAATATAAAGTTTTATTATAAGGTCCTTCGGGTCATGGAGGGGAAGTGGTTAGCATATGAAACGCATTGTATTAGAAAGGATTTACAATGCGATTATAATCGAAAAAAAGGGGAAAAGGGGTTAGGCCTTTGGGCATTTCTTCACAAACAGAGAGGTTTTACAATGGAAATCAGTAGAGGGGACTTTATCAAAGGACAAAAGGCACAAGGAGGCTTCAAGGATGATGTGTTTCCAAAGGAAATGCATTCCTTGTAGGCTCAAAAACATTTATCCCCCTGTTTGCTTGTCAAAAATTTATAGGGGGGCTAACAACTGGGGCATATAGTTTCAAATCAGGGGGTGAAAATTGATCCATCAAGAGTTGAAGCTATACATACAATTCCTTTTCCTAGAATTAAGAAGGATATCCAGAGATTTCTAGAAAAAATTAATTTCCTAAGAAGATTTGTCCCAAATTATGCTGAGATTTTCAGAAACATAATAGATATGCTGAAGAAAAATGCTAAAGTAAAATGGGACAAATATGCAAGAGGTTCCTTTGCCAGGATTAAAGAAGCTCTTCAGGAAGCTCCTGTTTTGATCAATCCAGATTATCAAAATCCTTTCCAAATATTTTCATTTGCATCACCTTCTACCATTGCTGATGTGTTGCTGCAAAAGGATGAAGAGGGAAAAGAGCAACCTGTAGCATTTTTTAGTAAAGTTCTCAAAGATGCAGAAATCAAATACAATATCTTGGAGAAATAGGTATATGCATTAGTTAAATCATTAAAAGCCTTCAGAACTTATGTGTTGCAGTCTCAAATAGTTTCATATGTACCTAATTCAGCTGTAAAAGATGTGTTAGTTCAAAGTGATGTTGAAGGAAAAAGAGGAAAGTGGATTGCAAAAATCCAGGAGTATGACTTAGACATTAAACCTACTAAATTGGTAAAAGGACAGGGCTTGGCAAAGCTGTTGACAGAATCTAACTTTCAAGCTCTGGGAATTAATATGCTTGCACCCTTGGATGAAGTTGTTAATGAAAAGAGTCAAAGTAGAAAAAATTTATCTATTAAATACAAGTTTCTCTGCTCATATTGGTATAAATATATTATTCATTACTTGTACTTTTTCTCTTTTCCACCCTCAATAAACAGAACAAAGTATAGAGACATTAAACTCAAAGCTCAGCCTTATGTTATAATTGATGCTAAATTGTATTAGAAGGATCCTGCTGGCATTTTGTTGTTGTGTTTGATAGAAGGAGAGTCAATGGAAGTTATTAAAGAATACCATGAAAGTCTGTGTGGAGGCCATTATAGCTGGAAGGTTACTACTCTTAAAATCCTCAAATCAAGTGTTATTGGCCTTCCTTGTTTGCTGTTGTATACAGATTAGTTAGAAGCTTCCAGAAATGTGAATTTTTTGCATAAAATAAAAGGCTAGCTCCTCTACCTCTTCTCCCTGTGTTTGTTGAAGAACCCTTTAGACAATGGTGATTAGATTTTATTAGAGAGATCAATCCACCATCAAGCGGAAAGTTCAAGTGGATTCTGACTGCCACTGATTATTTTACAAAGTGGGTGGAAGAAATACCTACCAGAAAAGCAAATGATCTGGTAGTAATGAAGTTTCTGGAAGAAAACATCTTCAGCAAGTTTGGGTGTCCAGTCAAGATTGTAACAGACAATGCTCAAGTATTCAATTCAGTTAGATTCATTAATTTTTGTCAAAAATATAATGTCATTTTGTCTCATTCTACAGCATATCATCCTCAAGGGAATGGGCTAGCTGAATCTTCCAACAATACATTGGTTAAGATTTTGAATAAAACAATTAATGATAATAAGAAAATCTGGGATTCAAATTTGATATTTGCTCTTTAGGAAATAAGAATGAATACTAGAAGATCTACTGGTAAGTCCCCTTATGAATTGGTATATGGTACTCAAGCTTTGTTTCCTACTCAACTAGCTAGACTAGTAATTTCTTTTCTTCAAGAAGCAAATGAAGAAACTAATGCATTGATAAGAAGATTGAATAAGGTGATAGAATTGAGTGAGAGCAGGAATAAATTCAGGGAAAAATTGGTCACCTATCAGGAAAATATGAAGTCCAATTTTGATAGAAAAGCAAAGGAGATTCTTTTTCAAACTAGAGATTTGGTATTAATATGGGATATCATAAGAGAAGAAAAGGGAAAGCATGGTAAGTTTGATCCACTATGGTATGGCCCATACAAGATTGTTGAAGCAAGATCAAATAACACATTCATGCTGGAGATTCTCGATGGAGAAACAGTAGAGCTGCTTGTGAATGGGAAGTGTCTAAAACATTACTTCCAGCATTGAAGTTTTATGGTTCACCATTGTACATATTCGGTTTTATTCATTGTACATGTTTCATCAAACAGCATTTGACTCCATGCCCCAAGTGAAGGCACTAATCTGCAGTTCTTAGTGTTTCATGGAAAAAAAAACTATCCCCAGGTGGAGCCAGATGTTGTGGCTCATTTGCAATATCCCTTATTTTTAATTTTCAAAATACAAAAAAATAGAAAATTATGAAAATATATGTTAAAGTATAAAGTTCCATATACTTTACATAAAAGATTTCATATTTGTTATATTAAAGTTTAAGGTTAATAATTTATACTTTAATGAAAATGGGTCCTAGTACACAGCTAAACAGTGAGCAGTTTATGAAGCGGGAACCGATGATTTATTAGCCAAAGAATAAAAGTGTCAACCCGCGGGCACATTCAGCACGCGGGTTAATAAGAAGGGTGCCTCCACAGTTGACCCAGTTGACTGCTGGGCCAATCCAGATCAACAGTCATGATTCACTGCGAGGGCATGAAGTCGATGAGCTCTCCGTACCTCGAGACCTCCCACAGTGACGTAAGCAGCCAGTTGGTGACATATATTGTCCACGTCGGGGTACTTTTAACGGTCTTTTGGCGCATCTTTTCAACATTTAAGTCTTAAGCCCGCACCACATATTTAAGATGGATTCTCATTTTTGTAAGGTTATTATTGTTAGTTTGTATCTGAATTTTTGTCTGCGCTATGTCTTTCCCTGCTATCTGCCACCTTGTCGATTGTCTGTCATCCAAAGCTGAATTATGGCCAAGCGTCCATCCCTTTTAGTTTCTTCCAGTCACATTCCTCTCATGGACACTAAGAGGGACATCCAGGATATTGTCTGTTCTCTAGCCCACCTTTCGTATTATCAACAATTCTTCTTAAACAATAAAGCTTCTCCAATTTACACTGCCATGGTTAAAACTGGTGTATTGTCTGCATGCATTCCAAGAATGCACCTTTTTCCCAAATTTGTGTATTGGCTAGTGTCTGTCATGTACCCAGGAAAGTGTTTTGTAATGATTTGTCAAGGAGAAAATGTTCTGCAAATCTCAGCCCAATTAATTCATCAAGCTCTATGTTACCTTGAGTCAAAGTCGTATGTCCAATTCACTACTGATTCATTGATGGCACATTATTATAGTCTTGCAGGTCAAGAGTTTAACCAATTCATCTCTTTCTTGAATCCAGATACAAAGCAGTTTTCACCTGACAATAAATAATTTTCCATGGAGATTTTTTATGTAGAAGTCAGACCAGAGTTGAGGTGCATTTCAAAGATTTTGGGAAAAGACGATGATAGTACAGTAGACAAACCAGTTCTACGAATGTTCACCTTCATGATGAAGCCAGGAGTAATGTTGGATATTCCTTCTTATTGGAAAGAAGTTGTCAATTCTCAGCTTATGAGTTTATCACTGACGGGTTCATTTAGGTTTCCCTCTCTTGTTATTTATTTTTTCTATATCAAAATGTAGAGGAATTCATGCATCTAGATTTGAATATTATGGATATGAATAAAAAGAGATAGTCAGTAGTATTTTGAATGGACATGGTAAGGAAAGAACAGAATGAGGTGGGAATGTGTGATTTTGAAAGTCATTTTATGTCTACTGCATATAAGATTTTGAATGGAATCTATCCCCCATGCTTCCTGCCGAATGCTCAAGAGTTCTTGCAGCTGCGGACAAGTTTTAAGTTTGGTGATTGGTATGTCTTTGAAGATTATTTTGAAATTAGGGTCTATGGAGCTGGTGTAGAACCTTATAGGCTTCCTCTATTTGTGCCTATGAGATTATTTGCTTTGGAGTTCATTAGGAAATGTTTAAATGTTGATCAAATACATTTTGTGCCTATGAAGAAAGGTCATATGTTTAAGTTGCCAATGACTGTTGGTCCTTTTATAGTGAATATGAGATAGGCAACTAATGAATTCACTAAGATGTTAGATGAAATGCATATGTTGTTAGGAGAGAAGTGGGCTTATGACCCTCATAGTGTGATTTCTAACAGGAGAATTGAAAATTGGTATTCAGTATTCATTCACGAGAGTAGACCTGATATAGAAAAGATGGCAAATAAGGGTTTTGCAGGTTCTATGAGTTCAAATATACAAACTCCTGTCATATCTGAAAATTCAAATAAGAGGTGTAAAGAAACAGTGATTGATTCAGAAGATGAAGAAAAAAGAGCCGAAAAGAAGACAAAGCTCAGTGAATACTCGGTAGATATTCAACCTGGTCTCTCACTACATTTGGGAGAGGAGAAAAATGTCTCGGCTTCACCAAGAAGACATTAAAACACTCAGGAAAAAGTGCCATTAATTAAACAAGTGTTTGCTCAGATTGTAGAAAGAAATAAATAAATGAAGGCAAGCATGGAGGCTCAAGATGAGTTTCAAATAACCCTAGATCAAACAAGATTGCTGACTGTAATGGATCTCAAAAAATATCAATTCAATATTTCCCTTTCACATCCTTCTGATATGTCTATTGGTTCATCCAATAACTTTAATTTTGTGAATCTAACTGTATATGTAAAGAAAATTCCATTGCTCGAAAAAATAAATCTACATATGCAAACAGGTCAACTGATTGTGAATGACTTAACCAAAACCAATGCAATGGCACTCAAGGCTAAAAACATGCTTGGAAAAGTGATCAAGCAATTAAAGTTAGAGAAATCCAATTCCAGGGCTTTAACAATCTAGAATGAAGAACTCAAAAATATTATTTTTAAGAATGGGGTAGATCCAAATGAAAGGTCTGTTGTCTAGAAGTTGTTGTAGAGTGCCAAATCAGAAATCTCTATGCTGAATAAAAATTTGAAGCTGCCTACAAGAGAGCACTCTATGGCTGCAAAGGTTGCAGAAGTAGAAAATGAGAAAGAGAAACTTCTTGAGCATCTCTTGTAGAAGGAAGAGAAAAATCACAAAATTGAACCAAATTGCATTATCATTGCAGAATCACATTGAATCTCATACTTGTACTTTTTTCTTACCATCTAGTAATGAAGATCCAGTAGCACAAATATCTCAATTGACCACAGAATTGAAGATGGCAGAGAGATGTCGCAAAAAGTCACAAAATGATTTGGAGATAGCAATGAAAATAATGCAAGCCAAAGAGGGGGAAATCAGTAAGTACAAATCAGATTACTGAAATGTTGAGGCTAAGATTAAAAACTAAAGGAAAAATTGAAGGGAAATATATCCCTAATACAAGCTAAAGATATCATCTGGAATGATATAATTGAAGAAATGAAATTAATTTGGGGTTTTCTGACTGTTGTAGCAGAGGAAAGAAGTATCATCAGAGATTTTGAGGAACAGTTTATGGTAGACAAGAAAAAGACAATTAATAGAGTTGTTTGGGCAAGAAAATTCATTGATTTCATTGATTCCAAAGCTGATCAAGAATTGGAAGAGAATGAAATTAAGGACAGGATTTTATACGCTGTAGAAATTAATAATATGATTGTTAAAAATGATTGCAAGAAGTCCACAGAGAAGAAGTTAATAGAGCTCAAGGAAGCAGTGACATAATTTGCTAGTTTATTTGACAAAATAGCTAAAGCAGGTTTGCCATCATGTTGGGGCCTTGGAGGCAGTCTTTTATCATGGGATTATTATGAACCATTACTGGTGTTTGAAAAAATCAAGGTGGACAACACTCATGAAAATACTCAGATTCTTAAAGGAGAAACAATAATCAATTTCCTTCAAAGGCACTTTCAGCTGTTATGGTTAGTGAAGACTTTATTTATAGAGAAGCCAACATTCAACAGAATCACTACTTTTAGATTGGAATATCACAAGCTGGTTCATTCACCTAAGACAAACATCGAGGTATGGAAGAAATGCAAAGACTGGATGACAGATCTCCCAAAGGATCCCTCGAATTCAAAGAAAGATAAACCAGCTATTCAAGGAAATGCAGCAGCATCATCATCAGTTCACATTCAGCAAATAGATTCGGATTTAAGTTTTATGTTATTTTTCTCTTTTAAAGAGAATGTAATTGTAATAAGACATTTTTATGATATGTAATAGGTAGTTTCCAAAGTCCTAAGTAGTTGAAGTAGTTAGGATTAGTTCCAGCAGTTACAAACTACTTTCTATTGTATTTAAAGAGATAGACAAGAAAGAAAAAGGTTCTAATTTTTTGGACCTTCAGACTGCAAATTTTGTACTTAGTTTTCAAATGATTATTGAATGAAAAGAAAATTTCTGGCATTTGTTGATATTGATATGTTTTCCAATTTACATTGTGTATTTTCTGCTCTTGAATAAAATGAAGTAATGAAGTTGCGGGTCTCTTTTTACATATGTGAACAAGAGTTAAAATCCTTAATGGGCGCTCCTTCATTTTAACTAATCTTCTGTCATAAAATTCTTTTGAAGTTTAAAGCGATAGATATTGTTTATCACCATATCAATTTAGGCTTCCTTCCTTCATATTCTTCTCATCATTCCATTTGATGTTAGAAAATAATGGCATTGCAAAGCATTTATTGCATTTGATTCTTGAGGGTTTAATAACAGAACATCTGAAAGTGGTTAAGCAAAGACACTTGATATTAAAATTCTGTGACATACATGTATAAATGTCTTAAGCACTGATTCCTTAATACAGCCAAGGGATTGTCTCTTAAGGTACAACACTAACCATGGGGAAATATGTATTGAATAGTCCAATGCTTTATATTCCAATGGGAGGTGTTGATGTTGTGCTGGGAGTACAATGGTTACGATATTTTGGGACGGTAGTTTTAATGTTCAAAAAAGTTTCTTGAAATTTTTTTCATAAGGAAGGGAAGTCGAATTACTGGGTATCGCATGGAACCCGAGAAAGATAATAAGCTCTAATGTCATGACAAAGCTTCTGAAGAAATAATAGTGAGGCGTAATTGCATAATTATGCTCACTCGAAGTTCCAACATCAAAATCATCTATTTCTCCAGATCTCTAAAAAAATTTGGACAATCATTCCAAGGTGTTTTTCTGAAAATGAATTCTATTTATTATTGTGCTAGTTTCATTTCAGATATAAAGCTTCATTTGCTTTGTCTTACTTATCCTTCATGAGTTTGTTTATGAGCATGTGATTTGAAAATAGTGTACTTAGTGAAATTATGAGTTTGTCATAAGCTCAAAAAGCATAATTTTAAATGACAAAACAAAATAAATATTAAACACAACAAACACACACAACAGAGCTTAACAAAGCGAATTTTGATAAAGGAGTTCACCCCTCCTAGGCTACATCTCCTTGGTCTAGCTTTATAGTGTGACCTGTGTATTAGCTTCAATTGTGCTCAAATTGTTGTTATACGCTTCAAAACTTCTTGAAATCTGTTCCAATGAGTTTAAAACATCATAATCTCCCAAAAATGACTTTGTTTGCTGAATTTGGACTCTGGATGCTCTAGCAATGACCCCAACACCTAGTGGCCCTGGCCTTCAAAAATCTTCAAATGCACAAAAACACATGTAGATGACATTTTTTGCCTCTGCAACCTACTCCATTTAGTTCGCGGCATGCCAATTAGCCAAAAATGACTTTTCCTGAGCTCAAGTTGGTCGAAAATTGAGTGAGTTATGACCAAAACCAACTTTGCCCCTTTTTCTCCTCCAAAACTGGAGAAACTGCCAGTTAATTTTCTAAAATTATAATTCCCACCAAAATTGGCATGCCTCCAGAAAACCTGCCAACTTAATCTTCAGCTGAATTAGCGCTAAGCACAGTTTATGGGAGGATAAGTACGGTTTAGTGGGTAAACGCGTATTAAGCACTAATGAAGTTTTATTGTAACTAATCCTCATTTTAATTTAATTAAATGTGATTATTAAAAACTGTCGGTCATTTATCTTAGCCCTCGGTCTTCAGGCCTTGGCCACATGGGGAGGGGGTTGGCCCCCACCAACCTAGCAACGGTTGGGCAATTAGATAATAAATTTTCATGGAGAGTAGATAGGGTAAGAACCAACGAGTAGAGGAGACGATATAGGGTGCGGTTCGCAAGTGGGAGGTACGATTTCATCTCTACAGATCGATAATTTTCTGCTGTAACGGAACCTTCATCGGTCGGCTTTGTCAGCATACACAAGTTAACCTGCACTGGCACGTTAGATGGTAGCTCCTCAAATTTGGTTGATGTAGCCTAGTTTGGTCGGTTGAAAACTATATTATATATATATATATATATATATATATATATATAATACCACCATATCAATGTAATTTGACATATCCACCATACTTAGTCCCTTATGAATGAAATTTGACATTCAAGACACATGACTCCCTCTAGTTGGGTTATACTCCAAACCTTAAAAAAAATTCAAATTCCAACTTATGAAGAATTGGAGGTCATTGGGCAATTTCTCTCTTCGCTTAACCCATCTAGTGACTCTTAAGATGAAACTTGTCACAGTGTCACTGTCTGCAATCTGGAGAATATTCCTACAATGCTGACAGTACCTGCCACATCAGCATTGTACCTATTATGCTCATTTTTTGTCTGTTTTGGAAAATGAACAGCAGACTATAACTCAGTCATAAGAACTCGTGTTTTGATGAATCGAGTTGCGCCAGAATCCTGGCGACGAACTCTATCTGGTCATTCAGGTTCAAAGAAATTTCAATCACTTTCAATTTTTAGCTAAAACTTGAGCTTTAGATCATTCCTTCCCACTAGAAGCCTTTTTTACCCCAAAATATACTATCAATTGTTCAACAATTGATGGTACAGTTCCCTCACTTTTCCATTCTCCAACCATTTTTTCTTTGAAGGATTTTAACCGTTGAGTCCAACTCTAAGGTATTCAGCATTCCCTCTTCTTGAAGTTCTGATTCTTCTATCAAGTATGAGATCTTGCTTAATTTAATCAAGATATTCTGGCGAGAAATCATCTATTGATGGTATCTAAACATGCTCTCCTTGATCATCAATCAAAGGAGGCTCAAACAATCTCAAATTCGCAACATTAACGACAGAATAAATTTGCATACAAGGAGGAAAATCTAGCTTGAATGCATTTTTACCAATCTTTTCTAGAATTTTAAATGGACCATAATGGATTGGTTTGAGCTTTTTACCTTCCCCTTGCAATATTTCTTTGCTTATATACAACCAAAATTCATCACCAACTTGGAATTTGTGATCAACTCGATGTTTTCCATGCCTTTCCTTGTAGTTTCTTTGACTCTTTTCAAGTTTCTCTTGCACTGTGTGATGTACCAGCTGAATTTGCTCAATGAAATTTCTTAATTTATCTATGTCACTATGTCCATCTATAGCAACATCTTTCTCAAACATAAAGTCCAATGTCGATCTTGGAAAGTAACCAAAACATGCCTCAAATGGTGATGTATTTGTAGAAGAATGTTTTGCCCAGTTGTATGCATGTTGTATGTAGTGTAATTGTTTGTCCCACAACTTGGGATGCTTGCTGCAATAGCCTCTTAGAATATGAGTAAAATTTCTATTTACCACCTCTGTTTCACCATCTGTTTGCAGATGAAATGTTGTACTCTTCTTAAATTTTGTATCCATCGTCTCCCATATTTTTGACCAAAAATTCCCAATAAATCGAGAATCTCGATCACTTACAATAGAAGTAGGAAGACCAAAATGGATCCATACATTTTGAAAGAAAAGATTAGCAGTTTGTTCAGTTGTAATAGTTTTCTTACATGCTATCAAAATACACATTTTGATGAACCTATCTACCACAATATACAAATAATCATGACCTTTCCTTGACATAGGAAGGCCTTCTACAAAATCCATTGAGATACTCTCCCAAGGATGAGAAGAAACTGGAAGTGGTGTGTAAAAACCAAGATTCCTATTGCTAGGCTTACTTTTTACACATAAATAACATCCTCTAATAAAATGAGAAACACTTTCATTCATGTGTTTCCAATAACAATACCTTTGAAGATGCGTTATTGTCTTGCCTACACCGAAATGTCCTGCAATCAATGATGTGTGTGCCTCCCTTATGATATTTTTTTTTTCTCCCTGTGGTATACATAACTTGCCCAAGTGATACAACAAACTTTTATGCACATGATAATCTAACTCTTCACTTTGGCTTCCCTTACTCAAGTTCTCATACACATCTTGAAAATCACTATCATTCACATATTGTTCAATGTAACTTTCATGCATAATAGAATTGTGCTTGAGAATAATAGTTGAATTTACAATAGGCCTAAATAGCATATCAGCTAACTTATTGTATATTCCTTTCTTGTACCTTATAACCAAGTGAAATTGTTGTAGAAAACCCATCCACCTGAAATGTCTTGATTGCTACAATTTTTATTGTGATTGTAAGTACTGCAATGCCTGATGGTCGGTATGGATAATGGTCTCTTTTCCCATAAAGTAATGCTTCCATTTCTTTACACTTTGTACCAATGCATATAAATATTTATCATAGGTAGGATATTTAGTCATAGCTCCATTAAAATTTTCGAAATGAAATGAGATAGGCTTACCATGTTGCATGAGAACTTCTCCCATAGCATAATCACTTGCATCAATTTGGATCTCAAATGGTTGTTTAAGATTTGGAATTGCTAGTAACAGTGCTAAACTTATATTTTTCTTTAAAGCATCAAATTCTTTCGACTGCAAATCTCCCCAATGGAATACTTTCTTTATGCTTTTCAATGTATGTAACAGTGCTGCAATGGAAGAAAAATTAGCAATAAATTTCATCCAATACTATGCTACCCCTAAAAAGCTTCTTACCTCGGTAACTATATTAAGCTTGGGCCAATTCAAAATGACCTCAAATTTGGAAGGATCAATATTCAATTCACCTCCTCCAACAATTTGTCCCAAATATAACAATGAAGTCTTACCAAATTCGCACTTTTACATCTTAAGAAACAATTTCTCTTTTCTCAAAACATCAAGTACCTTGTTCACATGCATGACATGTTCTTCTCTTGATTCGCTGAATATAAGTATGTCATCTAAGTAAACAATGACAAATTCATCTAGAAATGGTCTAATTACATCATTCATTACTCTCATGAAATTAATTGGTGCATTTGTTAAGCCAAATGGAGTAACTAACCACTAATACAATCCTTGTCTAGTATTGAAAGAAGTTTTCCAAATGTCTTCTTCAGCTATCCTAACTTGATGATAACCACTTCTCAAATCTAACTTAGTGAAATAATTTGCATGCTTCAACTGATCAAGCAAATCATCAATGCGTGGAATTAGGTAGTGATTCTTTACCATGATTTTGTTCAGTGCATGGAAATCGATACACATGTGCCAAGTCTCGTCCTTCTTTGGAACAAAAACTATTGGAGAACCACATGGCGAAGTAGATGGGCGTATGATACCTTTATTCAGCAACTCTTGGATTTTCTTATTGATTTCCAAACTTTCCATGATTGACATGCGATACATACCAATATTTGGAAGTGGAACATCCTGCTACAGCTGAATCTCATGTTGAATTCCCCTCTTAGGTGGTAACCCCTTTGGTTCTTCAAAAATCTCGCCATGCTAAGTTACCACATCAAACAAATCAGATTTCAACTTTTCATCACATCCTTAAAAATATTCATTGTTAACATCTTCCTTTTTCTTGATCATAAGAAGCACAAAATTTTTACTTGCATTTACTAGCCTCTTCATTTGCCCTGCATTAACTAAAGAGATATTTAATTTCTTACAATGAGCTCTCAAAATATACTCCACTCCATCTTTTATCAAATGATATTTGTTCTCATGATGGTAAAATACCGCTTTCCTATCATACAAATATGGACTACCCAAGAAAATCCCTGAAATGTCAAGTGGAACCACATCTAACTCAACTTCATCAAAAAAATTTCCAGTAATAGAAACTTTGAAAATACATTTCCTTGTCACCTATAAATTGGAATTATTAACTATCCAACCCAAAGGGTATGGCTTATGATGAGGTACAGTTTCAAGGTTCAGTTTTTTAACTAAGTCTTCTGAAATCAAGTTTGCTTGTGACCCTGTATCAAATAAGGCACCAATCTTTGTATGATTAGAAATTACTCTAACATGGAATAATTATATCCTTGTATCTTCATTTGAAGTGTTATTGTGACTATTTGAGGTACTAGAACTTGAAATAGCTTCCTTTCCTTTGTTAACCATGGCAACTATCTTGGTTTCATCTCCTGAATCAGATCCAATATATTTTTGTGTGGTGGCAATCGTCTTTTGTTTTCCTTTGTTGGTTTCTTTGGTCTTAGTTCGAGATGTAGTTTCCAACAGTGAGCTTCATCATACCCATTTTTGGAACAATTTTTGCATGTTATTTTCTCCCCTTCTTGCTTCACAATTTCATTCTTATTTCCCTTCAATTTTTCTCCTTTCTCTTTTCCCTTACCCTTGAATGGCTTATTCTTACTGCCCTCTTCAAAAATGTTTTTACCCCTTGCTTCAAGATGTGTGGCTTGCACACATACTTCATCTAAGTTATTTGG
The DNA here is from genome assembly GCA_034641835.2 of Pinus albicaulis. Taxonomy (NCBI): domain Eukaryota; kingdom Viridiplantae; phylum Streptophyta; class Pinopsida; order Pinales; family Pinaceae; genus Pinus; species Pinus albicaulis. The sequence continues at coordinate 117,199,125 of CM076583.1, read as the reverse complement.
GTTAAACATGAGAATAGTATGTTTTAAGTAGGAATGTAGACCTCATATATATTTCAAGAGTGTGTCTTGTGAATTTAAGTCTACTCCAAGTAACAAAGCCCTTTTCCTAAACTCTTGTGTATACTCTTGGACACTTTGACCTTTGAGTTGTCTAAAGTTTTTCCAACTCATTATTGCTTTTTTCATATAGGCTAATGGATAGAATTGTCTTTTAATGGAAGAAATGAATTCAACCCAAGAAATGGAAATATTACCATGGATTCGCATTTCCTCTTGTGTCTTTTCCTCCCACCAAACTAGTGTTGCCCCTTCTAGCCTTAATGAAGCCAATTGGATTTTAATATCGTCTTCTTGCATATTTTGAATTCTAAAGTAAACTTCCAATTGAAGAATCCAATTATCTAGTCTTTCAGCATTAACTTCTCCATTGTATGTAGGAAGTTCAAATTTGATCTCCAACTTGAGTAACAGAGTTTTACCTTTTGGGATCTTGGAATAAGTATGGGTATGAGTTTTTGTAGTGGATGTGTAAGATGAAGATGTTGATGAGGATGATGATGATGGTGGTGGTGGAGAGGGAGGTGGTTTTCCACCACTGGCTCTTGAGCTCCTCTCTTCCTCCTTTTTATTATTTGAAGATTCTTCTCTATGAGGTTGTTTTGAACCTTCTCCAGTTTCCTTTGCCATAAAAACTTCATACATAACTTTCACCATCCTTTTCATTTCTATGAACTCCTTCTTGACATCCTCTTCTTCATAATTTCATGAGTTCCTTCATGGCCTGACATTTTGGTTGTGGATTCAAGCTCAATCTCTATAGCTTGTATCTCTTCAATCACTTCAGCCTCTTGTGCAATTAATTCCTCTTATGCTTCAAGTGTTTCCTTGAGTGGTCCTTTGGGTGAGGATGATGCTTTCTTATCCTTCTTCCTTCTTGTCCTAACTTCTAGACTAGCTATCGGTATTTTCCCTTCTCCTCTCTGTAATCTCAATCTTGTAAGCATCAGTAAATTTGCACTATTAAAACCCTTCAAGTAAAACAAGCAAGCAACCGTGTGCTCTGATACCAACTTGATCTGAAAATGAATGCTATTTATTTTTGTGCTAGTTTCATTTCAGATATAAACTTTTATTTTTTTTGTCTTACTTATCCTTCATGAGTTTGTTTATGAGCATTTTATTGGAAAACAATGTACTTAGTGAAATTATGAGTTTTTCATAAGCTCAAAAAGCATAATTTTAAATGAAAAAATAGAAGCAATATTAAACGCAGCAAACACACATAACAGAGCTTAACACAGAGAATTTGATAAAGGATTTCACCCCTCCTGGGCTACATCTCCTTGGTCCAGATTCATAGTGTGACCTTTGTATTAGCTTCAAGTGTGCTCAATTTTTTGTTACAAGCTTTAGAACCTCTTGGAAACTATTCCAATGATTCTAAAACATCATAATCTCCCAAAAATGACTATTTGTTGGCTGAATTTGGACTCTGGATGCTCTGGAAATGACCCAAACACCTAGTGGCCCTAGCCTTCAAAAATCTTCAAATGCACAAAAGCACATGTAGATGACATTTTCTGCCTCTGCAATCTACTCCATTGAGTTCCCAAGATGCCAATTAGCCAAAAATGACTTTTACTAAGCTCAATTTGGTCGAAAATTGAGTGAGTCATGACCAAAACCAACTTTGCCCCAATTTCTCCTCCAAAACTAGAGAAATTACCAGTTAATTTTACAAAATTAGAATTCCCGCCAAAATTGGCGCACCTCCAGAAAACCCGCCAACTTAATCTTCAGCTTAATTAGCGCTAAGCACATTTTATGTGTGGATAAGCACGGTTTAGTGGGTAAGCATGTATTAAGCGCTTATGATGTTTTATTGTAACTAATCCACGTTTTAATTTAATTAAACGTGATTATTAGAACTCGCCAATCGTTTATCTTAGCCCTCGGTCTTTGTGCCATGACCACATGGGGAGGGGTTGGCCCCCTCCCGCCCCCAACAGTTGGGTATTTAGATAATAAATTTTCGCGGAGAGTATATAGGGTAAGAACCAACGAGCAGAGGAGATGGTATAGAACGCGGTTCGCAGGCAGGAGGTCATGGGTTCAACCCCCACTCCACCTCAATAGTTTTGCTCCGCTATAATAGAACCTTCGTTGGTCAACTTGGTCGACACCGCCAATTTAACCTCCACTAGCCGTTAGATGGTAGCTCCTCCAAATTTGGTTGATGCCACCTAGTTTGGTGAGTTGAAAACTATATATATATATATATAATACCACTGTATCAATGTAATTTGACATATCCACCATACTTAGTCCCTTATGAATGAAATTTGGCATTCAGCCCCAGGGTGAGCATATGGCCCACTAGAGAGGACACGTGGCACCCTCTAGTTGGGTTATACTCCAAACCTTAAAAAAATTCAAATTCCAACTTAGGAAGAATTGGACGTCATTGGGCAATTTCTCTCTTCACTTAACCCATCTGGTGAATCTAAAGACGACACTTGTCATAGTGTCATTGGCTGCAATCTGGAGAATATTCCTGCAATGCTGATTGTACCTGCCACATCAGTACTGTACCTATTCTGCTCCTTTTTTGCTTGTTTTGGAAAACGAACAACATACGATAACTCAGTCATACGAACTCGGATTTTTATGAAACAAGTTGTGCCGGAATCCTAACGACGAACTCTATCTGGTCGTTTAGGTTCGAAGAAATTTTGAGCACTTTCAATTTTTATCTAAAACTTGAGCTTTAGATCAGTTTGAAACTCCCAAAGGACTCCCACCTATTCATGATCATGATCATGCTATTCATTTGATTCGAGGAAGTGTTCCTCCAAACATAAGGCCTTATAGATATCATTATGTCAAAAAGAGAAAATTGAACGTATGATTGCAGAAATGTTAGAGGTTGGTATAATTCAACCTAGTCAAAATTCTTTCTCTACTCTCGTAGTATTGGTGTGAAAGAAGGATGGATCATGGCGCATGTGTCCAGATTATAGGGAGCTTAATAAGCTCACTATTAAAGATCAATTTCCCATTCTTGTGATTGATAAATTATTGGATGAATTGCATGGAGCAATTTATTTTACCAAGTTGGATATTCATTCATGATATCATCAAATTATAATGAAGACTGAAGATATTCTGAAAACATCATTTCAAACTCATGAGGGTCATTATGAATTTTTTATCATGCATTTTGGCCCTACCAATTCACCTTATACATTTCAAGGGTTGATGAATTCCATTTTCAAACCCTTCCTTAGAAAATTTGAGTTAGTATTTTTTGATGATATACTAATCTACAGCAGGTCTTGGAAGGATCATGCTCAACATGTTGATGGGGTGCTCAAACTATTGGAGGAGAAACAATTATATGCAAAAACCTCCAAATTTTTCTTTGGAGTACAAGAGGTGGAATATCTTGTTCATATTGTATCTCACGAGGGTGTTAAGGTAGACCCTAACAAAATTAAAGCCATTAAGGAATGGAAAGCCCACGCAACCATAAAGAAGTTGCGAGGATTTCTCAGGTTAACAAGGTATTATCGAAAGTTTGTTAAGAATTACGGGAGAATAGCAGCACCTCTAATAACATTATTGAAGAAAAATGAATTTTCATGGACTCCTGAAGCAACTAAGGCCTTTGAACATCTTAAAGAGGTAGTGTGCCTAGCACTGGTATTAACTATGCCAGACTTCACAAAAACCTTTATTATGGAATGTGATGCCTCAGGAAATGGTATTGGTGTTGTTTTAATGCAAGTAGGAAGACCCATTTCTTTTGAAAGTCATCCAATCAAAGGAAAGTATTTACAGAAAGCTATTTATGAGAAGGAAATGTTGGCAATACTATATGCACTAAAGAAATGGTGACCTTACCTAATGGGAAGACACTTCAAGTAAAAACTGATCATGATAGTCTTAAATAATTTTTGGAACAAGGGCTATCTTTAGAAGAGCAACAAAAATGGTTCACAAATATGTTGGGTGATGACTTTAAAATAATCTAAAAAAAAAAGGAAGTGAAATGTTGTTGTAGATGCACTCTCAAGAAAGGATGAAGAGGTGGAAGCATTTCTTTGTGCCATTTCTATTATCCAACCAGATTGGATAACCGAATCAAGGGATGAATGGACAAAGGACGAAGAAGTGTGGAAACTCATTCAAAATTTGCAGTGAGATACTAGTACATTTGATACATTTAGTTGGAAAAATGATTCCTTATGGTACAAAGATCGCTTATATCTCTGTAATAATTCCCAACTAAAACAAAAGATCCTTTGGGAATTGCACACTTCTCCCTTAGGAGGACACTCAAGATTTTTAAAAACTTACCACAGGGTGAAGAAATATTTTTTTGGGATAACCTTAAATTTGATATTCAAAAGTTTGTTGCGGAAATGTTTGGTTTGCCTTAACTCCTACAACTATCATAACAAAACACAGTTGTAGTGCAACTGCCAAGGAACAGATCAACAACAATATAGACAAGAGCAGTCAATGGTACAATTGTATCAGCAATTCGCTAACGATTCAGTAACAGCAGGGTGTAACAGCAAATTGTTGGTGGGTCTGTAACAGCATGGTGTAACAACATCTCTTTGCTATAACAGCACCATCTGAACTTCTTCTGTGAACTTCATGTTTGAGATCTTTGACATTTGAAAGGACAACAAAAGACCATCAATATTTCTCCAAACATTCACCATAAGTTAGTCATAAAAAGGTATAATAGATCATAATAATTGGTGAATTGGAAAAATAAAAAAAGCAAGGTGAAACAACACAAGTCAGGGTAAAAAGGTAGGAAAAAGGGTAAAGATAATCCCATAAGTTAAGGTTACGAAGAAATATAAGGGAGATAAGTGTAGGAAAAAATGTGCAAAACTAGCACCCAACATCTCCCCCCAACTGAAATACTTGCATGTCCTCATGAAAACTCATCTTTCATGGGAATACCTTCAGTTCATATCTGTGAGATCATATGCAACAGTTGTGTCTTTGTCTGCAAACCTCTATCCCTGATTGGCCATCAACTACTATACCCAAGATTTTGACTCATACTTGCTTAATTCATGATTGATCTAGTAATCCTCAATGGGCAACCAGATCAAAAGAAACCTAAACTTTAATCCCAATCATAGAGCTCCAAGAGATTGTACAATCTGTGTGTAGGCTGGTACATGTGTAACAGCCACCACAAAATTTTGGAATGAGAATGGATCTCCCTTTAATAACTCAACACTGCTTCATGGGGTTGTTCCACCTCTGTTGCTGGTTCTTGTGTAACAGCAGCCTCTTCGGTGGGTTCTTGTGTGTCAGCCCCCTTGTTTTTACCTAGAGTTTCCTCTGTGTCCACTATTTTTTCTTCTATAATAGGTGTGGCTTCCGCAGGTTCTTGTGGGTCAGAATCTAGGTTGATTATTTCAGGAGGCTCTGCTTGAACTGATGGTTCTTGTGTAACAACAATATCATCAGCGGGTTCTTGTTTAGAAGCATCCTGTTTTTCTGTTTCTACTTCCATAGGGCTGATATTTTCTCTATGGGAATTATACCCTACTTTTTTTAAGTTATGAAAACAGATCATGCATACTGACACTGCAATTTCTCTTCCCTCAAATAATTTATGCTTCAATTCCTCATTTTCTTTTCTTAATTTCTCAATTTCTAAACATAAGCCATTGGTTTCGTCCCTACCTGATGAAGAAGGTTGCCCTTCTTCTTCTGTAACTTTTGCTTTTGTCTACTTCTCGGTCGTAGGAAAGGGTTCTATAGGTATTTTTACCTTCACTCTCTGCTTTGGTCTTTTGTCCCTAATTGGTTTATGAATAGGCTTTTTCCCAATTCTCACTTTGGTAGGCTGAGTCTGGGTCTCCTCCTCTAACTGACCTTCTCCTGAGGTTGTGGTTTGTTTCCTTCGTCTTTTCCTTGGTCTTTTCCTCTTGAATTCCTCCCAAATATTTCCCTATTGACCCAGGGCATCTATCACAATGAGCTTAATAATTCCATGATTAGCCATGCATGCCTCCAGGTGTGCTGTTATTTTTACTGTCACTGCCATGTGCTTGATGTTTCCAAGAAAATAGAATGGGAGATTGATTCTTTGTTTATGCAGAAGGTGGTTGAGCAGAGGAAAGCAATAGTTCAATACTATCGTAGACCTCCCTTCACAGGTAATATATTTGATCAAACCCGGGGCAACATCTTCCCAAGGGTGGGGAAGTGACATTTTGTCAATTCCTCTTCCTTTCTTCTCCAGTTTCTCTTCCCCTGCTAGGAAATCCTCTTTCAAGGAGGGTTCATTAATTTTCCTATTAAACCACCTCTGCCCTTCAACTGGTAATGAGGTTACCCTAGCAATCACCTCCTCAGTCACCTCCATTTTCATACCTCTTACTCGGGTTTGATTATCGTTCAAGTTCTGAGCAAATTTAATTGCTACCGCCTCGTCCGTGCCTTCAAGCTTTTGGAAAAACTCAACCCATCCAGCCTCTCTAAATATGTGGTAAGATTTAGGGAAATTCTGCAGAGCATCCATAGAATTTGGCTCATGCCTGGACGCTGCTCTGCCCATTTCTATTGTTTGTTTCTAACTTTACTTCTTGATCTAGAAATATTGTAATATTACTGAGTTTATGAGTTCTCTTATTTTTTGTTCAATCCTGCTGTAACATCACTGTGTCTCTAGCTACTGCTCGGCACCTCTAATTATCCCAATCAACGAGTCTACAAATGAGGATGAAAGGTTTCGGAAGGAGGTTGATGAAAGGTGATGGCTTTCAAGGATTTACCAAATCGTACCCTACACAAATACTCATAAATAGCTTGTTATGGAAAGTGATGGGATTTCATACACATTTGCTTTTCCATCAGATTCGATCATTATTGGTAATCATGTTATTGATTAGGTGCATGTGAATTTAATAGATGTTTATGGTTATAGCCTTTTTGTAATAATTTCAAATCATTTCAAGTCATTTCCCCTCCCCCGCTTTAATTATGACAGCCACCCACGGCCGTCACAAGAGAGTCACTACTTTCCCAATTAATCACCGAATTATAATGACAATCATTTACCTTTTTGATGACATGCCTGAGGTGGCGTTGGGAGAATAATTGTGTTGACGGCATCCTGCATGCAGCGTTCATATTGTTGTGTCCATCTGGCATTGTTATTGCTTTTTATGGAATTAATTACAAAGAATAGTAATCGTGGATGTCAACTATTACATATGTAACAGCCAAGACAACTTTTGGATTATTCTCAGACAAATAATGATCAAAATAAATTGGTACCAAAAAAAAAAAAAAATTACATGAATACCATCGTCCTATGACATAGATCAAAAAGGGAAAATGATATTACAAGGAGAAAAAAATTGGTGTAATAGCAGCCACAAGAGTGGTTTTCGACTGTTACTGGCTATCTAACTGCACCCCTAAAAAGGAGTTTTCACAATTATAATTATTTTTGTTTTTATTTTATTTTATTATTATTATTATTTTTTTTTTTAAAACAAGTGTAACAGCTGCCACATAGGTGGTTTTCAGTTGTTGCACTTATTATAATTTCAAATTTTAAGGCTGCAGAGGAGAATGTTCCCCTGTTTTCGTAACATGAAGATCACAGTCCGTGAAAATACAAATGATTCCTTCGAAGCGGGTTGATGATATAGCCTTAGACAGTGCCCATTAACCAATAATGGTGACAAATTGTACAGTCCCATTGTCAAAGATTGTATCCACTTCGTAAGGACCTAGCCATCTGGTGAAGAGCTTGCCTTTAAAATCTTTGAACCTTGAATATTACAAAAGAGCCCAATCTCCTTTCTGGAAAATTTTCTTCTTAATAAACCTATCATGCCATTTGGCTCTCTACTGCTGAATGATTTATGTTTTTTGGATGGCAGCCAGCCGTTTTTCTTCCAGCTCATTGAGCTGGTTCAATCTTTGAGTCTGTGTTGTACTCAAATCCAGATCAACCTACAATGCGATTCTCAATGTCTTTATTTAAAACTCTATGGGGAATAAGGGATTACTACCATACACCAATTCATATGGTGATAAGCCTGTAGTATTCCTCCATGTTGTCCTGTAAGCCCACAGTACCTCTAGAAGTTTCTCAGCCCAATTTTTTCAGTGGCTGGCTACTGTCTTTATCAAAATTTCCTCAATGAATTTATTGCTACTTTCTACTTGCCCATTTGCTTGTGGATGATGGGGTGTGGTGACTCTATGATGGATTCCATACTTTTCAACCAAATTCTTGATCAAATGAGATGTGAAATGAGGACCCTCATCTGTCACTATCTCTCTAGGTATCCCGAAGCGAACAAAAATATCTTGAAACAGGAAGTCTGAAACAGCCTCCTCTGTTGCTCTAGTTAATTCCCTTGCTTCGACCCATTTTGTGACATAATCAGTGCAGACCAATATGTATGCTTTTTTCTATGATGAAGGATTGGTTGGCCCCACAAATTTCAGGGCCCATTTCTCAAATGGTTCTATTAATATTTGAGGATGTAACGACATCTCATCTGATTTCGAAGGCTAGCCGATCCTTTGGCAACTATCACATCCTTTCACAAACTTCTTGGCATCCTGGAATATGGTTGGCCAATAGTACCCTGTTGAGAGTACTTTATGTCCTGTCCTCTTGTCAACGAAGTGCCCTCCACAATGTTCTTCATGAAAATCCTTTATGATCTCAAATACCTCATCTTCTCTAACACATCGCCTAATCTGGAAATCTAGCTCGGTGTGATGAAGATTGCCTTCTATCCAGGAGTAGGTAGCACTCTATTGTATAATCCTCCTCCTTTCCTTGGAAGACAATTGGTGTGAGAATTTCCCTGCAGCAAGGTAATTGGCTATATCTGCATACCATGGTGAGTAAGTAGAAATGGAAAAAATATACTCCTCTGAAAAAGAATCCTCAATAGCAATGCAATCATCACTTATAGTTAATCTAGAAAGGAAATCAGCAACTACATTATATTTTCTGGGTTTATCTACAATAGTAATATCAAATTCTTGTAACGGAAATAACCATCGTGTAACTCTACCATTAGTAACGGGTTTTTTCATAAAAAATCGAATGGGAGCATGGTCAATGTGTACAAATACTTCATACTCGGTGATGTAGTGTCAGAATTTGTTGATAGTGTGCACGACTGCTAGGAATTCTTTCTCAGTAACAGTGTAGTTAAGTTCTTCTGGAGTCAAATTCTTACTGATATAATATATAGCGTAAGGTCTCTTATCCTCCAACTGCCCCAAAACAGCACCCACAGCCATGTCAAATGTGTCAGTAGAAATATGAAACGGTAATTTCTAGTTTGGTCCTCGTAAAACAGGTGTTGTTGTTACACAATTCTTCAACTTTAAAAAGGCCTGCTCGCACTTTTCTATCCACACAAATTCCGCATCTTTCATCAGTAATGAAAATAAAGGAGATGCAATATTTGAGAAATTTTCTATAAACCTCCTATAGTATCCTGCATGCCCCAAAAAACTACGTACCTCTTTCGGAGTCTTAGGGGTCGGGATTCTCAAAATTACCTCAATTTTTGCAGGATCTACCTTGATTCCTTCTGCTGAAATGAAATGTCACAGCACAATTCCCTTGGTCATCATCATGTGGAATTTTTCTATGCTTATAGCAACATTAGTTTGCTCACAACGTTCTAGCACTTTTTCCAAATTAGTTAATGTTGTCTCAAAGGAATCCCCGTAGGGTGTAAAGTCATCCATAAAAATTTCAATACAATCATTCAAAAGATCAGAAAAAATACCTAATATTGCCCCTTGAAAGGTTGTTGGTGCATTGCAGAGACCAAAGGGAAGGACCCTGTATGCAAAAGTACCCCATGGGCAGGTAAAGGTTGTCTTGTCTTGGTCTTCTAGAGAAATCCGTATTTGATTATAGCCACTAAACCCATTTAGAAATGAAAAGAATATTTTTCCAAAAAGAGTGTCCAAAACTTGATCAATAAATGGTAAGGGAAAATTATCCTTCTGAGTGGCCTTGTTCAGTTCTCTATTGTCAACACAGACCCTCCACTTGCCATTCTTCTTCGGAACTATGACCAGTGGAGACACCCACTGACTATCAGAAATTGGGTAAATTAAATTAGCATTAAGGAGTTTCTGCAATTATTCTTTTACTATATCCTTAAGTGCAGGGTTCATTCAGCGCTGAGGTTATCTAATAGGTTTGTAATCTTCATTAAGGTAAATGCGGTGAGTGCATAGAGTAGGATGGATTCCTTTCATATCGGTATAGTCTCATGCAAATGCCTTTTTGTATTTCTGTAACAGTTGTATCAGCAATCTGTTTTGTTCAGCAGTCAGGTTAGGATTGATGTTTAAACATTTTCCAGGTTCGAGTTCAACGGGACTGTTGGTAGTAAGCGGAGTTGTTTTCAAATGTTCAATAATTACATCATCTTCCTCACTTTCTTCTCCCAAATCTCTAATGGAGGCAACAGGGAGTGAATTACTGATAAAACCATTGATAATATCATCCTTTGTTCATCCTTAAAGTATTGTGCTTTTCCAAGCATGAGAAGAGGTAGGGAAAGATCAGATTCAGGTACAAATTCGTCCCACCAGGGACTATTCAAACCCATGTAAGGTTTTGCTGGGGGATAAAGATTCAGGTTCTGAGTGGCTTGCCCGTCTGAGATCACCATAGATCCATACCTACATACGATATATGCATCTGCAGTGGCTAGCCATGGTCTCCCCAAGATTAAAGGATGACCCCCCAGATTGCATTTGGTTTTTAAAAAGGAAAGTTAGTCGGATAATTCCAAGAGGCCACAGTGATAACCACATCTTCAATCATCCCTTTGGACTTAACACGGGACCTATCTGCTAGTTCAAGAACTATAGGTTTAGGTCTAAGTCCATGAAGTCCTAGAGAGATGAAGAGGTCTTTAGTCATAACGTTAATAGTTGCCCTTTGGTCAATCAAGGTATTAGTTATAGGATGATTGTCAATATGGACAGTCACTGTGGGGTTCCCTGGGTCATTATACTTAGTCAACAAAGACTGATAAATCATTAGATCAGAAAATTTTCCCAAGACATAGATAGTAGCAGGGTCCTTAGGTTTCCTTCCAAATCTTTTAACGCATAGATCCCTCACTATTTTGGCATAGATAGGCACTTCTTTAAGAGCTTGTAACAGCAGAATCTGCACATATAATTTTTGCAGCTCTTTAAGGAATTTGGATTCAGGTTGTAAGACCACCCCGGTTTCAGTTAATCATTGAGGATATGGGGGATTATGAATGCTAACAACTGGGTTAGCTACCATAAATGTACCAGCCTTACTCGGATTAGCTTCTGTAAAAACAACAGACTTTCCCGAGCTTGTTGTTACAGGTGTAACAGTGGGTGTTGTATCAGCTATTACATGTGTAACAACTGCCTCAAAATCGTCCATGTCCTTCCTGGGTGATTCACTTTCTTCGACAATAATGGGAGTGTGTCCAGATCTTATTACTTTCCCTGATCGAAGCTGAACCTCATTAAGTCCAACAGGAGTGATAAGGTAAGTTTGGAGGGTAACCGGAGCATCGATGCTCTGAGCTACCTTATTATTTGGATTGGGGTTAGGTTGTATAGGTAATTGGGGTTGGACAGAAGGTGTAGGATTTTGAAAAGGAGGTAGTTGTAATTATTGTTGTTGTATTGAAATTGGAGGGGGTACTAGACCTTGGGCATTAATTCTCCAGTTCTGACCCCAAGGATTGGGTTGTGATGAAGGATATTGCATTGGTGGAGGAGATGGCCACTAGTTCCATGGTGAAGGAAATTGCGTTAAAGAAGGAGTGGGATACTGCCATGGATATTGCTGACTGTTATAAAAATTATTCCAAGGACAAAAAGAATAAAAATATGCAGGCATACCTATAGGTCGCGGCTACCATGGTCTCTTTGATCCAATAAAGTAAGAAGATTGAACATCCTCGCTTGATTCTTGAAGTATACTGCCTTTAGTCTGGGAAACTCAGAACACTGATTTGTAGAATGTGCCAACTCACAAATGTTGCACAAGCTGACACTATTCAGTCCACTTTCTCTTTCCAAATGTTTCTTTTTGCATCGGGGACAGAATATTTCTAAGGCTACTTCAGCTTTCGCTTGTGCCTTCTTGACTTGTACCGTAGTGATCTGGACAAAGAGAGTGCTAAGGAGATCGGTTTTGAAATCTTCGAATAAATTCCCAATTTATGCTCTGGTTACCCCTCCACTTGTGGACTTATGTATTCGAAGTGAAGGGTCCCAAACTGAAACCTTTCCCTTGACAGATCCTCTTGAGCTATGCAGGTAGAGTTTTGTTATCTCTTCAAACGTTTCTTGCGATATATCTCCTTTTCCTATTATATTCAGATGTTCCAGACAATCATCTCTTAATCCTCTTAAGAATATCAGCTTTAGGATCTCTGGATCTAGGTTACTAAACTCAGATATTTGTAAGTTATAGTGGAATCGCTCTAGATAGTCCTCCAGGATTTCCTCTTCCTTCTGTGTAATTCTGAAATTTTCTTCCTTCAAATCCCTAGTTCGGTAGTAGTCCTGATACTTAAAGAGAAAGGCTTCTCCCATGCCGTTCCATGTTCGAATCATGCCAGCACCCAATCTCATAAACCATCTTAATGCTGCTCCTTTCAGAGTAGCAGGGAATAATTTCAGCTTTTGGGCATCTGAAGTGTAGTCATAACCTCTATACAACACATCAAATTCAAACAGGAAAGTATCAGGATCCTCAACAGCCATCCCCTGAAAGGATGGTAGGGATGATAAAGGGATGTTCTTCATAGGAGCTTCATCTCGTGTTTCTTCTATTGGGAATTCAAAGGTGATAGAGCTATCGGTCTTGAAATTCTCATCCCCCATGGCTGATTCTTCCTGATGAGATGAGCTGCCCTTAGAATTCACGTGAGATTGGAAAATAAAACGATCATGATGTTCCAGGACCAATTGTTTGACAGCAGTACCAGCGTCCAATTGATGATCAACTAGTTGTTTTTTCTCAGGTTCCTGGTAGTCCCCATTGGTCTCTCCATGTCCTTCAATTCTCAAATCCTAGTCAATGATTCTCCACTATTGTTTTGAATCTGGAGTTTTGATATCAAGAGTGGATATACTATTCAAAGGATGGTGAGGTCCAAACATGGAAGACACCGATGGTCCAGGCCTTGATGTGGTAGCTGCTTTCTATGGTCCTATCTTCCGATTATCTCTGTATGAAGTGGACTGTTCCTTTTCTGCTCTTGCAATCAGGTCTCCAAAGAATGTTTTCCTTCCCAAATCTGTGCTCTTCTTTTCCTTCTTATGACCCGTATTTCCTATAGTTAGTAGAGTGGGGGGTGTTTGTAGATGTTGATGTTGTCCTATTGGAACACATGGGCCTTAGGCGTATCAATTCATCCTATAAGTGATTCAGTTTCTACAGCAGTGAGCCCACGCAAGCTTGTTAGAGTGATGCATGGGTTCTTACCTCTCGTCTTACTACCCAACAACTGTATAGCTGAAGACACCCTAAAAAATAAAAAATTCAATTCCTAAGTGTTCCAACAAGGAATTGGTGAGCCCACTCAAGCTTGTTAGAGTGATGCCTAGGTTCTTACCTCTCGTCTTACCGCCCAGCAATTGCAGCACTGGAAACACTCTAAACAAAAGACAAAATGCTCAGAAATTAAACTTCCTAAGTATCCCAGCAAGACATTGGCGAGCCCTCTCAAGCCTATTAGAGCATTGTGTGGGTCCTTACCTCTCGTCTTACTGCCCAAAAATTGTATCGCTGGAGATACTCTATAAAAAAACACACGAAAATTGCACTTCTGAGAAACAACTCTGATTGATTGGATCGTCACTGCCATCCCTGGCAACAACGCCAAAATGTTGGGCTATATAAATCACTTATTAATGACTAAACAACACACATTTAATTATCAATCCAGGGTTGTCTGTTATTCCAATGACAATAGCACTGTCTGTGCCGATACATCAACCAGAAGCAATCTCAAAGAAAAGAAATAGTTGCTGAAGTAAAATGCTGGAAATAAATCATTCATGCAAAAATAAAAGAATCCACAAGATTGAAATCACACATCAATTGATTTGTTAGCTTGCCACATAGTAAGTACCCAGCTAGTGTCTTTCTTAATCAAATGTGTAACATCATATAAAGTATAGAAATCGAATCAGATATATTCTCAGTTGAACAGCATCAACAGCACTCTAACAATGCATAAACTAAAATTCAATTACATAAACACATAGCTATTGTAACCACTGCAATCCCTGCTAAGAAGGAGGGCCCTTCCTCCCTAGTAGGGCGCAGGTAGAAAAGAAATTTTAACCATACTTAAATGGAATCACACATGTAACAGCAATAACAATATGATCTGTATTAATTTGAACACAATTACAAAGGTAAAACAATGATGTTCTTCGCTTACCTCTTGACCTCTAGGATCGAGAGATATATAATTGTTACATTAGAAAATTTAGGAATAGATCAGTCATGAGAATCTTATGATTCTCATGCTGATCGAAATAGAACTCATGTAGTTATAACCACTCCCTAATAAAGTTATGATTAGGAATTAAAATATTGCAATCGGAACTTCCCTTAGGCGGTTATCCCAAAAATATAATGTTGATAACTCCTACAGCTATTATAACAAAACACAGTTGTAGTGCAACCGCCAAGGAACATATCAGCAACAATATAGACAAGATCGATCAATGGTACAACTGTATCAGCGATTCGTCAACAATTCTGTAACATCAGGGTGTAACAAAAAATTGTTGGTGGGTCTGTAACAACACGGTGTAACAGCATCACTTTGCTATAACATCACCATCTGAACTACTTCTGTGAACTTCATGTTCGATATCTTTGACATCTGAAAGGACAAAAAAAGACCATCGATCTTTCTTCAAACATTCACCATCAGTTATTCATAAAAAGGTATAATAGATCATAATAATTAGTGAATTGGAAAAATAACAAAAGCAAGGTGAAACAACACAAGTCAGGGTAAAAAGGTAGGAAAAAGGGTAAAGATAATCCCATAAGTTAAGGTTACGAAGCAAGATAAGGGAGATAAGTGTAGGAAAAAATGTGCAAAACCAGCACCCAACAGAACCCACACACACAAGTTCGACAAATTTCATAAGGATATTGCAAGGTTCGCCTCGACATTGTCTTTACGTCCACAAGCTCCTAGACAAAAGGTATCAACTTCTTGCTTCAACACCTTACATAATAACCATACCCAAAATGGGCTCATCGACTAGTGGAATAAATCAATGTGATTACCCACAAGGGTTTGCGGCAAACATCCCAGAGGTCCTGTATGAATTTTCACGCCTCTTACTAACATTATCAAGCACATAAAGGAGTTGAGCTGCCCTAGAAAATGCATCCATGACCTAAGCTCTGAATTTGACAAACCAATCTTTTAAAAGGAAAAGGGAAAGTGGTGGTTGTTTGGTTTTAGATGGAACCAAGGAAGACAACATCCAATCCATGCTTAGCATTGCAAAGTATCGAGTCCACAATGGATTATTTTTCAGAAACCCCAGTTTTTTTTTGTCATAAGTCAATTTCTTCAAATATTGACAATCTGCCAAGCTATATTTATGTGATAGATTCAAAAGACAAATATCTAAATAATTATACTCATAAAAAAATCAAATACATATTCTTAAGCCTCCATTCAATTAAATTACTAATAATTAGTGGCTACTAGCATTATTTTGCTTAAATTTTTCCACCAATGCAATTTTTGCATCTTCAATATTGTTCTGACCATTTTCAAAATATTGAATCTCTTAGTTCAAAACAGAGCTTTTCTTTCGTTTGTTATAATTTTTCCTACTGTGTTGAGATTTTGTAAAATTATTAGAGCAAAATTACGGATCTAGCTGAAGAATAATTGCACACACTTGCAATAGTTGAAAAATAAAAATTAGAATTGAGAATTAAATTGATTCATCAATATTAAGTTGAGAATCAATATATAAAGAAACTAATTTAACCTTAGTTGTACATGCAATAACTATGGATAATTAAAGCTAACTGAAGCTAAGTGTGCTTTATGTTTTGTTAATGTGTACATGCACCACATGCAAGCACTAGAGTTAACTAACTAAAGCCAAGTGCACACCACATGTAAGCACTTGAGTTAACTAGCTAAAGACAAGTGCACATCGCATGCAATAACTAGAGTTGAACTAAAAGTAATTAAGGCTAATTATGTGCATGTACACCAACACCCCCCCTTAAGCGTAACTTAGGTGAGTGTGATAAAAAATGAATGAGTCCCGACAACATAGCCATTTTGAGTACCCATATACAATGCGAGAAAAGAGGAAAGAGGGAAAACCAAGTGGGAATAACCCCCCCCCCCTCCCTCAAAATGTAATATAAAAGTAGAGAAAAGACAACTACTAGGCAGTCTTTTCCTTCACCCTGAGACGATATCGCATAAATCGAAACTTATGCTCAGTGAGAGCCTTGGTGAAGATATCAATAGTCTATTCGGAACTAGGACAATATTGAAGATCGATGATCCCATCATGAATGAGTTCTCTAATGAAGTGAATTTGGATCTCGATGTGTTTGGTCTGATGATGCTACATTGGTTCTCTGCAAAACTTTAGCGTACTTCTATTATCGCACCTTATGGCAGTTGGACGATAGACAGTAATCCCAAGCTCAGATAGGAAATGTTGTAGCCAAATGGCTTGAATAGTGGCATTGATTGCTCCTCTATAATTGGCCTTTGCTGATGGTAAAGAAATGGTAGCCTTCTTCTTGCCTCACTAACAAATTTGGCCAAATCCCAAACTAAGTACATAACCGGAGTTGGACTTGCAATGAATTTTTTCGTCAGCCCAATCTGAATCTATGAACCTAATGAGATCCAAAGAACAATTTTCTACATAATGAATCCCATAGGTGATTATCCCCTGGAAATATCAAAGGATGTGCTTTGCAGCTTTCCAGTGTAACTCATGTGGCTCTTGCAAGTAACTGGAAACTGCTCCTACTACATATGAGAGATCGAGATGGGAGTGAGTGAGATAAATAAGACTTCCAACAAGTTGAAGGTACAATGTGCAGTCAACCAATGGTGTGTCTTTGTCATTCTCAATCTTTATTCTTGATAAGAAAGGTGTGGTTGCTGGCTTGCAGTCACTCATGTGAAATTGTGCCAAAATATCACTAGCATACTTTGGTTGAGAAATGGTAATCCCAGAACCACGTTGATTGATTCTTCCAGCTCCAAGTGTAAGAAGGGAAAGAAATGAAACTTCAAGTGTCCTTATTGTAATAGATGTTATCATCTTGAATCCTCTTGCATGCAGAAGACTATTGATCTGGTGGCAAAGACTCTTCAGCAAAATAATCTTGGTCATCACATTCCAGAAAGTGCCAAGAAGAACATGGAGGAAGAGTTGAATTAAAACTAATTAAGGCTAACTATGTGCATTTACTCCTACAATTTTTCGCCTTTCAGCCCTTTTCTTATACTTAGAATCCATCTAACCTGAATTTGGTGCTCCTGAAGCCACATCTCTAGGTCACACAAGTTTTTCCTACCTGTTGAAACATACAAAACATACATGAAAAGTGCCACATAATAGTTTATTTTGTCATTGTATTGCATCAAGAGAGGAATGTCAACATCTAGAGATGAAAACCCTAAAATGTTTTTCCAATATGTGTGCACTTATATACTATTGATGTTGTATCATTTTCCTACCCAGGGGACTCCAACAGTGCTTTGAATTTTTATAGTTCGTAAGAGAGAGCACAATTGGTTTCAATGCACCCAAAATATCTTCAAAAATCGACCCTTACAACAATCACAGATGTGGAACTTGTACAAATAAAATTAATTATTTTTCTGCATTTTAATAAGTAATAAATCCAGTAATCTATCTTTTTTGAAAAATAATGTTGATACATTTGGGTTGTCAAGCCACAACCACTTCCAATAAATGTGTTACTATGTATCGTTGTGTATATTATCTTGTTGGGATCTTCATATCTTGCTTGTACATTCACAAAATGCATGTGCATTTCCCTCTGTATATAATGAATCAATTTCAGACCCACTAAGTGTACCTAAAAACAAGTGGGATATGTGACGGGTTGCCCTTGTCTTAAAAATATAGAAGAGAAATATATCTATCATTGTTGTTATAGGTCTTATATTGGCCTCCATTTGGTGATCAATAAAAAGTCAATAGAGTGTTTAAAGTCTACTCGATCCATTCGGATAATTTTTATGAAGCTCATTTCTCTGTCAAGTTGACTTTCCTCTTCTTGCACTAGTTTCCATGCCATGAAATGTTAGTTAACAAGAGGCCTTGTTGAAATTTTTTTTCTATAGGTACCCCTACTACAAAAAGAGGTAAGGGCCCATGGCTTGGTGAAACTATTCAGGGTTGTCTTCGCCATCTCTTTGTGTGACACAATCTCGCCAACTCCTACCAATTAATCACATATATGAGCAATCCTAGGGAGATGGTTAGTCATTGTATCTTATTTGGCCTACTTCATGGTTCTGAGTTTTCCATTCAACACCATATTCATATTTGAAATGTTGCTCTAAGAAAGATTTATTAGAGTGGCATACATTTCCCTTGTTGACGTCTTCTCAATAAGTGAGGAATAAAGTGGTCCCTCACCACATATAAGATTATCTTTGTGGCCTTCATGTACTTCTACTTCACAACATCTAAGATGATATTCATGGCCTTCATGTCTTTCTACTGATGGATGATCAACTATGTTGATTAATCAATGGGGTTACAATGGCATTTTCAAAATACCACAACCTATTATCCTTCGAGAGTCATGTAACCCTCGCCTTCCAAGGGTTGAAGTTAAGAGGCACCGCCCAACTTGTCCTCAAACTAGTTGTTGCATTCTCCAAATCAGAAATTTATTTTTAAAAAACTATTGTTGGAATTCTATATTTGTTGTAAAGACTATGAGAATTATGATTTCCTCTTCAAGGTTTAAAACTTTGGTACCATGTTAAACTTCTAATTCCATATCTCATTTAATATGCTTGATATAATATTAACTGAGATTAAAAATAAATAAAAAATAAATATAAATCTACTGAAATATAAAACGGAATTTTAACCCAAAAAATTGTAACAAAAGAAAACACAAGAAATAAATTCTCACACACAAAAATTTACCCTCCAATGAAACTTCACTTTATTTATTAGAAAAATGAGGGCTCTCTAACTGGGAAATGTCCCACAAAAAAAATATGGAATTTACAACAATTAAACTTGGTTGAACTCAACCCAGAAGAAAAAATAAAATTAAAAAATTAAAAAAAATAAAAATAAAATAAAAAAACCTCTAACTGCAAAAAATCACACTTGCACATTGTTGTATGAATTTGGTTGGAATATGGACTCAATCATATAGACTATACAATGATCAAGCCATGCCCTAGCTACTTCCTCTACCTCTATGATTTGCTACCTAAAAACTCACTCAATCTCCTCTGAAAAATTACGGTCATATTTGTCTTCAGTTGTTGGGATTTTTTTTTCCTTTACTGCTCCTCCTTTTTGTCATCTGCTCAACCTATGTTTTCACAATCATTGTGTCTCGCACGCACTGAGAAATTCTTTTCTCAAAATCGTGTCTTCTTCTTCACTTAGGTTCTTTTTTGTAATTATTTATTGAGCTCAAAACCCTAATCTCCAAAGTGAATGACGATTGAGATTAGATCTCACCTCACTTGAGATTAACGTATGAGATTAATTCTAAGTCACTAATGTAATTAGCTTACATTTCCTTACGCTTTCTTAGCTCAATATCCAACATTAATTAATTGGCTTTAATTAATGTGCTTTCCCTAAGTTATACTAAGGAAAATTATTAAAAAAAACTTAATTAAGTGAGGTTAATTAAGCAAGTTTCCTAAGTGAGACTTGGGATGAATTTTGCATGCTTGACACCTAGCATATGCAAAAACACATGTCCACTACTAAAATTAAACAATGTAATCTCACATTTCTTTATTCTTGCAGATGTATTGTTGATGTTTGTAGCTCAAGCAGGTACTTCTATATAGGCCTAAGTATCTAGGCATGCAAAATTTTCCCAAAGTCCTCTTGGGACACTTACACAAGTATTGAGAAAGTTGTTAAAGTAAATTATCCTAAGTCTAACTTTGGAAAAGAACATAATAATCATGTTGGCTATTGAGCTAAAAAAACTTAGGAAAAGTAAATCATTTTCTCAAATGTTTGTGTTTTAATCTCAATTGTTGATCTCAAGTGAGGTGTGATGTAATCTTGGTCGTCAATCACTTTGGATATTAGGGTTAGATATTTAACTAAATGAGGATGCATCTCATTAGTGAGTGGAGAAAGACTTCCATTCTAGTCTGTTGGTTCCAAGATAAGTGCAGAAGTGCAACATAGAAGATACAGATCAACTGAGCAGATCGAGGACAGATCTACGACTTGATCAACTGGATCAGATCTAGGGTTTGTTGTAATTGTATTTTCTTCACTTAGGCCATTATCCCATGACATGAGCCCAAGTAGTTTTTGATTAAAAATTAATGCAGAACTAAATTTGGTGGGCAGAATCTATAGGTTACATGTGATTGAAATTGGTGTAATTTTTCTTCTCTTAATTGTGTTAAGAACCTAGTTGTGCATTTATTCAATACATCTATAATTTGTTAAGTTAGTAAAATGTCGAGCACTAAGAGGGTGGAGACACATGGGTGCAAGACCAAACCACCACATGTTAGCTATATGAATGTTAACTAGACTAAATTTGACAAATCTTTTAAGAAACATAACTTTTTTCCTAAAACTTCGAATGAGGTAAAGTTTATTTTGTTGGAAAGCTCTCGGGGAGTAGAAGCCAATGGTGACTTAAAAACAGAGATCTAAGATGTTTATGGAAATAGAAAAAAATTATACCCCGCCTCCATAAAGTCATCTTGAGAATTGGGTACATGTTATAGTTTTATTCTATAGAATTTGGACAAATCATTTTAGAAAAAAATGAAAATTAGTGAAACTTTTCTTTTTTGAAAAAATTATGGAAAATTAGTCCAAAAAAATTCCCTTGAGGAAATCATTTTCTCTCACAATAGTTATGTTTGGAGGCATGGTCTTCTTATTATATATGGTTTTTTATCTTTCTCAAAATATGTGTTCACTATTTTAAAGATGTGTAGAAGGTCATGAAGGGAAATTAATAGTTCTTCAAGAAATAAAGTAATATTTAAATTTTCATTTTTTATGACATCTAATTTCTTATTTACTTGTTTAAAAATAAAAATATCTAAATTTCCATTCACTTTAAGGGAGACCTTAAAATCACGTTAATTGTCTTAATAATTTATATTAAATATTTAGACTAAATTATTTTGAACAGCCAAGTATGCAAGTGAGGGAGTTGATATCACACATAATTGAGGAGAGGAGTATTAATGTGGTATAAAAAAAATTAGAAGAGAAATGTTAATGTGGAACAAACTATCAACATTGGGATTTGTCGTAGAAAATGTTCAATAAAATCAGATAAATAGCAATTATAAAGATAACCCATAATGAATTAGGGATGAAATCAAAAATATTGGTGATGTTAGCATGGAATAAAAGTCTAGAATGCTATTTCACAACACTTTGTTTCTAAACCTTCCTTTTATGTTAGAAAATATTTTAGTGTAGGTAATGCCTTCTAAACCATACTAACATTAAAAAATATAACAACAAACCTCCCATGGAATTAAAACCATTGGTGTTGTAGAGTGAGGATGAGGCTATTATATCCACCTTGAGTATAAAGCATCATGACATGAAAATCCTTGACCATGTAACCACAAGCCTCACATGAAGTTGAAGTCATATCAATGATGTTTGTAATGGAGTGAGGGAGGATGTTATCAATCAACCAAGGGATTTACGGAAATGGTTAACGATGCAATGTTAGTGTCAAAGTAAGGGACGATGGACTCACACCCCAACTCATGGATTTGCAACCTCATGAATAATACCAAAATTGTAGCTTTTGAATTCACAAAGGGGTGCTAGTACCAAAGTGATGGGGGATGGACTTGCACCCTAGCCTTTTTTTATTGATGAGGAAATGTTGGTACTAAAGGAAGAGAGAATAGAATTATATTGTAGTAATGGGGAGACAATGTTAACGCTAGATTAGTGAACCAAGACAAACTTGCACCTCTAACATGTAGAGGATAGACTGCACTCCAACTTTTAGATTGGAAAGAAAATGTTGATAAAAAAGTGAATGGAGGTACCCAAGTGAGGTGGGATATACTTCACCATAGATTCTATAATGACATTGGATTAGCAAAATAGTATTAAGCACATCCTTTATTTTTGACATAGTAAGGGAGTTCGATATTGATATTGGAGTTATGAAAAATAATGGACTTATATCAAGTAAATCAAAAAGAAAGAAAGAAATATTTAAACTCTTTTAATGTTAATGCCATAACATTATGACAAAAAATAAAATTACAATAAAAAATACTACTATACTAATTTAAAAACTACACTAAAGAATAATATAAAAATTCAAAATATTATTAATGAAGATAAAGAAATTTTTAAAAAAAATTATGAAGATAATACCTTACACACTAAATAAATATAATAACTTATAAATAATTAAAAATAACTAAAATAAATATAATAACTTATAAATAATTAAAAATAACAACAACAAAAAATTATAAAATTTTAATGAAAATAATGTTACCTTGAGGTCCAATAGTGACCACGTAGGCTGGCTCCTTGAGCCTAATCAATGCAGGTTAAGTATGTCATTTTGGAGAATAAGGTGGCTCTTTGAACCTAAACGATACTTGTGAAGCATGTCATTCGGAGAATTAAAAAAATAGTGAAAAAGTTAACAGCGGACTCAATCACTGTGTCTACTCTTACTCTATAAAAATAATGCTTTGTTATACCAATTAGACCTCATAACTTTGAATTGAAAATAATACCTTATAAGCCATCAAAATTAACTCTGAATTGAAAATAATACCTAATAATTTAATTAACTTTGAATTAAAAATAATACGTTATAAGCCAATGGGAATAATAATTTATAAAACAAACTCATCAAATGAGAGATACAAAAATGAAATAAAAAACTTTTTAAAATGAATTGAATCTCTATACATTTCTTGGTCCTGAGAGTATAGATCTATGGTTGTCAACATGCGATGACTGCAGAAATGTGGCCACTAAATCACTTCCATGTTTGAAAGAGTTTCATATGAACCCAACAATGAAAGTCGGTAGTTAAGGTGTTATATCATGAGGAAATTACATTCCGTTGATTCCTGTATATGCATTCATTATTCCAGAGATGAAATACATCGAGAAAAGTTTGACCATTATTACAGTTGCGGTATTACTTTGTTTATAATGATGTTCATGAGAAAGTTTTGACTTATTAGTTCGTTTGTCTTATGATGAAATATTTTTATCAGCATAGCCATCATTGAAGTATATGTTATCACGCCTTGTAGTGGAGTGGCCCTGGTGAAATGAAGTACGCACTCCCATCAAAATACAAAGCAATTCATTTTTTAAGTATGGTTTTGGTTGGAAGGCTGAATAATGAACCTCAGCCTCACTTTGTAAAAGGAATGTATCTGGAACAGTTTCTAAATAAAATGTTTTTTTATGCATTTTTAGTGTTTTCTTCTTCTCTCTCGGTGTTCTCATCTCTCGGCTCCACACATCTGGATCTGCAATTCTCTGAGCGCTTCTGATATCTTTCTGAATTATACTGATCATGAAAAACAGAGTCCCATGGACCCACAACATATTTTAACAAAGAACAACAACCATGAAACAAAATATGCTTCATAACCCTGGCCAGAATTTCACCAATTAAGATTATATTAAATCACAAATGATCCTTGTGAATGGTAACTCACGGAGGCCAAAAACAGTCCTTGAACAGATTAGAGTGTTGTTTGACAGTTTTGTAAATTTTCTTCAAATTCAAGTTAAAAAGGCATCCAGACAGATTGAGTGTTGTGTGACAGTCTTGTAAATTTACATCAGACTCCAGCAACCAACATATTCAAAAAGAAAAATGATGTAATATGTTGTAGTTGAAAGCCAGCAATGTGCAGGGAGGACTGTAGCTTTCAATGGGTTATATGCTGTGAAATGTGTTCGCCACATCTAATTATACGTCCCAATCATATATACATTGTTTGTGTACATTTTTTGAGCACCAGTCAAAAAGTCTTATTTCCAATATTATTATGTAGGAATCTAGTTAAACATCATACTCCAAATTTGAATGGCTTCATTGATTTTTTTCAATAAAACTTTATGAACATATTTTGTTATTAAAATATTAATTGGTTCATTCAATCAAAACTCAAACTAGGAATCTAATATAGCTATTACTCTTCATACAACTTAAATCAAAATTCATATTAAAAATTCCAAACACTTTTGCAAAATTTCACAATCAATCATAGTCACCAGGGCCCTTCTCCATGCTGTAACTGTGTAACCTAAGAATCAATATCCATTTACCCATGGCTTTCAAAACTCCACTATTCATAATGAAATTTTGAAGTGTGAAGTGTTAAAAAAATTTATTTTTATTTTGTGATTTTTGTTTGGTATATATATATTTTAGTGAATAAAATAAGGTGTTATTTAATTATTAGAAAGCTGCTAATATATTTTTTTTAATTTTGATTTGTATTGCTTAAATTAGGTTTTAACTATATATATATATATAGCACTCTAAAAACTTCTAGAACACTTGGATTATAAAAAATTTAAGTTGTGATTCCAACAAGTACTTACATAATTTTGAACAAATTAAACAAACAAAAAACATCCAAAAACATCTAACCAATAAAATACTACATTTACAAGTTCATATCATAACCATGTATCTAACAACATACTTTACAAATTCATATCATAATCTGCCTGAGGGCAATTTCATATGCCCCTTGTCTGACAACATTGTTACATTATTTGAACGGCGTTCATACTGATGTACAAATTTATATCATAACTATGTATCTGCCCTTAGGGCAATTTTATATGCCCCTTATCTGACACAATTATTACATTATTTGAACGGCGTTCATCCTGATGTCAGGCACAGAGGACAGTACCCGAATTTCAGGCAAATGGTTTTTTTTGTGACCAAAGGTTTTGACCAGGCCGCCTCTGTGAAATAAACACACCCACAAATTACACTGAGTCCCAACAACATACATGAGTTGGAATTTGAAATGACAAGCCATGCAAAAGGAATGAATGATAGTACAGAGACCAGAGTTGATCCTATTCAAAGCAGTTACATTACTGTTCATAGAATGGAGAAAGATTAAGGAATGTCATACATACAGCATTTCTTGCCTTATTTTGCAATCTATCTTGTGGGGCCCTATTTCTGTCAGTACTCTGCTGCTCCACTCACTCTCACAACCAATTTCACCCAACCCCATTTTCATTGCATTGCAACATAAGCATGATACCCACACGCTACAGTACCTTTCTGCTGCTTCTTCTCTATAAAATCCGCCAGCCACACTCTATACCTTTGTCAAACAAACCATTCCTGGCGTTGTATTGATATTCAACATACAGAGCTGCTTGTTGTACCAGCACCCTGTGCAGCAAACACACAAAATGGCAACTCAGGGCCTGGGGTTGCTTACGAAGATTACTCTGCTCATATATTCTCTTGTTGTGTGTTTTCCTGGGCCTTCCTTGGCTACGAAGTTTACAGTTGGAGGGATCAATGGATGGGACCTCACAGGGGGTGCTGGCTATCAGAATTGGGCAGATAGCAACAAATACCATGTTGGAGACTCTCTTGGTGAGCCCCATTTAATTCCTTTTGCATAGACAAGCGAGGTGCTTTTATATATATATATATATATATATATATATAGACTTTGATATGGATGTGGATGCAATGTGGTCTTCGAATTCTCCACATTGTTTTCTGTTATGAAATAATGGGTTTTCCTTCGCAGTTAAGTCTGTAAGGTGTAGAATTTGCTATAAAAATGCAGATGCAGAACTGTATGGTAAAAGTTTTTCTCTTATTTTGAAGAAAGTTCTTATAGGTGATGAAGTGAGGAATATGTATAGTAAAAGTTTTTATCTTATTTTGAAGAAAGTTTTATCTTATTTTGAAGAAAGTTCTTATAGGTGATGAAGTGCGGAATACAGTCAGGAAAAATAAATAATGAAGTGAAAAATACAGTCAGGAAAAATAAATAAACTTTAATGCTAGCAATAGTTAGTGTTATATGAATGATAGATTTTAGGAATATTTTTAAATTTCATAAGCATATGTTATTATTTCAATATCAAATTTCAAAACATTTTAAGAATACAATTTTGTTAAAAATTTAAAAAAAATAATCCAAAATTATTTAGTTTTATTTTCTAAATTGTTTTTTATCATTCAAAATTTTATTTTTTAATTATAAATATATTCCATTTTCAAAGTGAAAAAATTAAAAACTCATTCTGAAATGGAATTCAAAGTTTATTACATAGTTATTATGATGATTTAAAAAAAAAAAAAAAAAATCAAATAGTAAATAGTAGGAAAAACTTATCATAATTTAATTGTCAAAATAATAGTAGTGACAGTCATTAGACTGACTGCTATCCACAAATGTAGAGACAGTCATTCCTGGCTGCTAATCACATATAATGGTTGATTCATCATTGTTCCAAGAAAACCAAGCCACCTATAATTACCAGCTAGTGGTCCTTAAGGAGACAGCCTTTCATTCTTGCCAAATATCTTTAAAAAAAAAACTCTTAAAAATCAATTTTAAGCACAAGATTTTTTAAAATAATTATTTTTTTTTTAATGAATAACAAATTTTAATAATATTTAAAAATTTTACAAATAAAATTATAGCATCAACATCATATTTCAAAAATATACACTCAATTAAAAATTTAAAAACATCTCAAATGAAATTTAAAATTTAAAATTTCCTTATCCAAAGTTATTAAGTTCTAAGTTCCAGATTGTTTTTATCATTCAAAATCAATTTTTTTTAAATTTAAATATATTCCATTTTCAAATTTTCAAAGTGAAAAGTTTGTTTTAAACCGGGCCTGAAATCGAATTCGAAGTTTATTAGATCTCGATTATGATGATTTTTTTTAATGGGTGTGACATGCAGTATTCTCTTATACTGCGATGCACTCTGTAGTGGAGACAGACGCAGCAGGATTTCAAGCTTGCTCGACTTCAAACTCAATTCTACAAGACAACAGCGGTAACACAGTGGTTCCCCTTAAGACTACTGGGAAGCATTACTTCATCTGCGGGACTCCCGGTCACTGTTCGGGAGGAATGAAGTTCAGCGTTTCTGTTCTTCAGAGCCCCGCGCCAGCAGCCAATTCTACTTCTAATTCACCAAAGACTACCACTTCCACAGCTTCGAACACAACCACCACAAATTCCACGACCTCCGCCACCCCCATAGCCCCGACACAGAGTGCTATGTTAGTTGGAACAGTGGCTTTAGGCATTGCAGCTTCCATTTTACTTCTCGTGTAAATCGACTGTAGTCGCAGGATTTAGGCATTTAGTGTTCAGATCCATTATGATTGTTGTGTCTGTGATCTATTTCACGGCCATGATAAAGTAGTTGTATGAATTTGTGTGGAGTAATGTGAATTCAATTTAGCATTGCAAATCTGTTGCATATAATCATCTGTGTATCATTTAAAACCATTACATCAGCATTACAGATCCATTATGATTGTTGTGTCTGTGATCTATTTCACGGCCATGATAAAGTAGTTGTATGAATTTGTGTGGAGTAATGTGAATTCAATTTAGCATTGCAAATCTGTTGCATATAATCATCTGTATTTGGGATTATTCTTAACATTACATCAACGTTACATTATGGAAACTGAAAGTCACAGCGCACACCTCTGTTGTCAATTTGCATACAGAGATACTCTGTACTCCTTACTTAAAAAAAATGTTTAGAAGTAATACATGGTTTTCTAATGTCTGACAGTTAATAGATTGATCAATTAATTAACGAAGTAATACATGGTTATTCTTATGTCTGATAGATAAACTTAGAAATATTCTCAAAATCTATATATCACCACTAATAACTTCAAATTTTGTGAAATCTTTCGGCCACTCTTAATTAAATGGTAAACTGAGGTGTGTCATAAGCAACCAGACCCTTCAACAACCATAACAACCATGTTTCTTCATAGCCATTTTTGTCATAAGTTTATTTATTGTGATGATGATTGCTAATTGAGTTATTTTTAGTGGATTTTTTATCAAATTTCTTTAAAGTCTTGCAGAAATTCATTTAAATCACAAGTTTGATGGTAATTCCTGCACAATCTAAGTGTTTTAGGGATTTTTATCACAAGTTTGATGGTAATTCCTGCACAATCAAAGTGTTTTAGGATTTTTTTATGGTATTGAATCCATGTATATAATCAAAAAAATCAGTTTAAATAACACAAATCAAAATCAAAATTTCACCAGGTATCCTAATTCCTTTCAGTCTAAATACCGACAAGGCATTACCCAATCTGTTAACCACAAGCATCGAGCATCCCAGCTTGTCAGAGATTGCGGTGGCCTTATAACCACAAACTGATTACTCGCCATTCTGACTTCTGGTTTTTCATTTCAGAACTTTGAAATAGTAGTTTCCCTCTGACCATATACCGATACCTGGCCATTCTGACTACTGAATCTCATTTTTTTCTCCAGAAACCTATGAAAAATGTTCTTACAGAATCGGTATGAGAAATCCAATTGAAACTTATATGGTTCGAAAAAGATTAAATAGACCAAGATTTATAATGTAGAAGTGATTTTTTTTAATGTGGGAGAATCCAGCTTATATGGTCACTAATTTGTTTTTAGTGACGGTGTGATTTTTTTCTTTCTAAACCGAAGAAGAATATTTATTTATTTTAAATTAAAACAAGAATTTATGGAGAATCTAGAATTGAACCCATGTAAGTAGGGAAATGACACTAAGCCACTTTAGTTATAATTCCCCTGACCATATAAGGGGAATATTTATCAATTAGTAATGAGTATATTTATTATTAAGTGTTATTATAAGTGAGTTGGTTTACCATTATTATTTAACAGGGGTGTTGTTACCATGTAACGTTACATTTTAAAATAATAAGATAATATTTATATTAAAAAATTAAAAAATAATAATAACAAAATAATTTCAGTTTTTGCCATAAATAAAATACTTTAATCTTCATATTAATTTTGCATCAATTTTATATAGAGAGATATATTAATTGAAAGGGGAAAAAATTTATTTTTTCTACTTTTTAGTAGAAGGGAGGTGTGTAATTCCTTTACTACTCTAGAGTTGACACTTGGCATCTAAAAATAATATTATTGATATTGCAATCCAATACAAGAGAGATGTATAAAAGTGGGCCTAATGGTCAAGAGCATGTATTTCCTCCTAAGAGGTCACACCTTTAGATAAGGGATGTATGTGCATTTTTTTGATACTCACCCAAGGGTCAAGGTCAATTTACACTTTATTCCATTTCCCTAATTTTCCAAATCAACCAATTACCATAATAGTTCTCTAGATGATTGAGGCATTATTAACTATTCGAAGGGATTTATGATCCAATCCTCCACTATACTAGGGGCTATATACTTAGTTATTAAAATCCAAACCCGTAATCGTGTTCCTTAGGTTAGCTTCAACATTTTTTTTTGCAACAAGAGCCTTTGAAAAGAGAAAGGGACTTGTGAGGCCCCATTCTCCAATGGATTTCAATAATGCAACGTTTTCCATGAGGCTAGCACCAATTCTTTCTTTTCCTGGTTTCCAATATAGATAAACTTATAGAAAAGTTGTCTATTATTTTCCGAAACACCTTTTCAAACCATGGAAAGTAATATACAGTAGACTAGGATCACTCTTAGAAATTATTCTACCAAAACCAAATGACCTACTCTAGATAACCATCTATGCATTATGCATCTAATTTCTTTCCTACTTTAGTTATTAACCACTTCCAATCACAAATTTTATACTAATTTGGATTCAAAAAGAAGCCCAAATACTTCAAACACTATTCTAAATTAGTCATATTAGAGGGAAATAGCCTAGTTATATAGATCTTTTCTTACTCAAATATCTCGCAAAAATTCATCATGGATTTTTCCATGTTAATTACAATTCTAGTACCTTCATAAGAAATCAATATATCAAAATTGAGATATCATATGATACTCTAATAGGTACCCCTTTGATACTACCATTCTCTTCTACTTTCTTAAGTAGACTACTTAAACTTTTAGCTATTAAAATAAATAGAAGGGTGAATAGGGAAATTAAACAACATTTTTTGGGGTCAAAACTTTGTCTCTTTAGCATTGTACCTAAATATTGATCTATACTCAAAGACCTTCTCAATGGTGTGGAATTTTCATCATTTGGAGTTCATATGCAAAGTTTGTGACTCTGAAATTTGACATGCTGTGTTGACCACCATGGTATGAGCAGATCTCATGTCAACCCAAGTTACCCATGCATATGGGGCTATTCACATATTGACTTTAAAGAAGACTATAAAAGGTCCAAACTTGTAACTCTAGTTGAGGGTTGAGGGAGTTAAGCCTTACCCCTAGATGGCAATTAGGATACGTTAAATATTGGCTACTAGGAAGAATAGGGGCTCCATGTTATTGTATTTTGTTCCATAATTGAGAGGAGCAACTAGGAATTTAGAGAGAAAAGAGGGGGTTAAGATTCTATAGTAGTATTACAAGCCACAAGTCTTAGGTAATTCATAAAGAGTGCCTTTTTCTTTGTACTTACACAATTTCCATGCCAAATTAAAAAAAGCAAAGAAGTGGTACCTTCTTGATGGTTTTTCTCCCATAAGGGTTCATAAGGAAAAATTTATGTATATTTTAGATGGTGTGCGTACTTCTTTCTATTATCTATTTCTCACATTTTATCTAATTGACCAGGGATATTTTCTTTAGTGATGTTAAATACAATTGCTTAAAGAACATGGAAATAAATGCAAAATCCATGAAGAAGAAACACAAAATTAAGACAATTTAGACAATGCACAAATATTTGTTAATGGATTTCACTCACAATGCGTGAGCTATGTCTCTAGTCCTAGCATCAAAGTGGAGAGGCCTCTATATTATCTCGGCAAAATAAAAGGCAAGTACATGGAAAAATACATATAAATACCTCACTTCTGGGAGTGACTTGAATATCCACCACTTAATTGCAAATTATGTTTGCACCAATGGATTCCTTGATAAATTCTGAGAAAAATGAGTATAAACTTGACTAGGTTCTCACACTGTCATCTCCTCCTCAAAACTCGTGCCATAGCAAATTAGAATATGCCTGGAATATTCTCAAGAATATTCCTTGTTGGCTTGATTTGGGCTAACCCAAGTTCAAACTAAACTGCGCACCAACGAAACCCTCAATCATTGGCCCTTTCAACAACAACCTGCAAGCATATCGCAGTCTCACCTGAAGTGACTATGGGTGGATGCAAAACCAGGTTTCTACAGCCTTGAGGGACTAGGGGATGTGGTAATATTATTTTTTCATATCTTTAACATTCATAAACAACTTCGTTGTATGAAACCATAAATTACTTGCCCCAAAACACTTAAACATAACCCATCGCAATATTGAAGTAAAATGAAAATAAAATAACATCTTCGCTATAACAGATAAAATATATACACAATGAAACACATAAGAACACTAATTGTTGCTCTGTATAATAAATATTTGAATATAGTCGATCTTCAACCTGCGCACTAAGTTGCAGGTTGTTTGCGCACTCAGCTACAGAGCCTTGTTCTTCCTACAAACTACAAATTACAAAGATACGAATCTAGCACATCATATCATCCATCATCATAGCATATATCTCAAAGCCACATTGCTTCTCTTTATATGCAATTCATTTCGGGCTACATCACTACAATACCATGGTCCAAATACCATGAACTCCCTAAAACAATCAACTATAGCCCAAAACCCATTACAAAAGCATGCACCTTTACCAAAAGATGAGGCTTCGAACCACTCCAAAGCCCCCCACTATCGTGCGATATATTAAAGATTCTGTTGCGCGGTCCACTTCATGTTGCACTAAATTTTCCACTGCGCGCTCCGCTCCACAAAATGTGGATTCTTTGCCAAAATTTAGGTCAATTTGGGTTGCACCCAATAGGCCCCCAACACTCACATGTGACTCGTCCTGAGTCACTCAGCTAATTTGCATCTGATTTTTGCTACGATGTTGTTGTAGGAAACGTTATATTGGTGAAATATTTCTACGGCGTGCTTCTCTTCACTGCACAATTCTTCCAGTAGTGCCTCTGTCACTGAACCTGTAGTCTTATACAACACTACTCCTTCCCTTTTTCGAAGATCTTGAAGCTTCCCATCCACTTCTTGAGACATATAGAGAGCCTCATCCTGCCATGGTTGAGTTCTCTCTGTCAAAACCTTCTCTTCCTGTCTTATCTCTTATATCTGTTTCTGGAGGACCTTTCCTTCACTAATCCTGGCGAGATTTTACGAGACTAGCAATGTCTTCACAGTTGCCCGAATTTCCTCCAACTGTTGTTGCTTTTGTTGAATATCTTCTTGTATTTTTTATACATTTGGATCTTCCTATAGCGAAGTCCAAATCTACAAAGTCTCGTCCAACAACTTTCCACATTCTGCCACTTTCGCAGAGATGCTTGTCACTGCATCCTTTAGGTTGATCTCCCTTTTTTCTCGCACTTATGGTGGCGTGGTTGGTTGCAACTTCATTTATAGCTCACTGATCTTCATTTCATAAGAAAATTGCACTTCGGCAACTTTTTCCTTGTATCCTTTTACCACGGGGCCCAGCTTCTCGACCTTTTCCTCTACTAATTCTACTTATCGAACCTGGATGTCCAGAATGTACCTGCATGTTGCTTTGACCACTTCTTTCAATTTCTGTTGGTGTTGCACTCCCCACTCATTTTCTTAGATTGCTTAGTTGAGCTTCTGCTTCATCATAGTTCGTTCTCTCTCTAGTTGAATGTTCACATTTGAAGTGAACTTCTCACAATGCTAAAGCTCTTCTATAACTCCTTGACGCAGCTTATGTAGTTTCCACATTGGTACTGTTGTGAGATTCATGTTGACATACCTCCATGATTTCATTTGTTGTTGTACTTTGGCGGAGTCGAATTGTAGGGCTCTGGCAGGTATCTACGTCAACCACATCCCAAGTGTAGGTTGTATTACTCTTTATTCTCCAATATTTTCTACCATTTTTCCAATTGTCTTACTATCTATGCAAAAATATTGAGTTTGGTGAGGCGCTCTATGACACTGGTTAGAAGTGTGTCATATCAGTCTTCTAACTTATTCCATGATTTTGTGGTCAACTCCTGAACTTTGTCCCCAATTTTATCCAAGTCCCCCTCAGTGAGGACTAGTGGCATTATATCCTTCGTTCTATCTGCCTTCTACTTCTTTCTGCTTCTAGAAGAAGCTACATTGTGTTCCTTCCTCTTTTATTTATATGTCCCTGTCTTCTCCTTATCTTGCTCATCACCTCCAAGAGGATCCTGTTGACCCTCGTCATGTTCATGCTTTTTTTCTTGCTCTTGCTCATCCTTTTCTTTATATTTTCCACTTGGTCCGCCATGTTACAATGTTTCCTCATATGTCTGACTACCTTCAGCCTCTTCCTCCAGCACAGTCATCCATTCTGCAGGCCACTGATGTATTAGTGCAAGAATATCATCTTTTGTGACTAAGTATGGAAGAGGATGACATGTATGCATTGTATCTCTTCAAACCTACACATATGCTCTGTGAAAATCGGCCTTGAAATTCACAATAGAGTTATATTTCTCATACAATCTCGGAAAAAGGCAAGGATGTTGGTTCACCAACATATGTAAATTCATGTAGGTTATATGGTATTTGTGACATAAATCAACCATCTTTTTTGATTTGAAAGTAGCAGCATTGTCTGTTATGATTTTTCTGGGACAACCAAATCTGGATAGGATATGGGTTTCAAGAAACTTGATAATGACAGAGTCATTAGCATTCCTGGTAGGTATAGCTTCTATCCATTTGGTGAAGAAGTCAGTGGCTGTGAGGATCCACTTATGTTGAGCTGAGGAGGATGGATGAATTTCTCCAATGAAGTCCAGCCCCCATTGTTGAAAGGGTGCCTCAACTCTGATAGGATGTAGGGGTAAGGGAAGGAGTTTTTTCTTGCCATCAAAGATTTGACACTTATGGAAAGACATGACGAGCTTCTGAGTATCTGGGAAAAGTGTAGGCCAATAGTAACCTGATCTGAGAATTTTGTTTGATGTGGCCTTCCAGTAGAGGTGTCCTCCACATTCACCATCATGTAGTTCGTGCATGATCTTCCCTGCATCATCTTCAAGTAAACATTTAAGCAAAATTCCAACAGCGTTTTTCCAATATAACACCCCGTCTAAAATGCAAAAACTCAAAGCTTTCTGTTTCAAAAATCTAGCTTTAGTTTTAGACAAAGAAGGAGGAGTATTCAAATATAAAAGCACATAAACAATGTCAGCATACCAAGGGGAATTTAGGAAAATTTCCTCAATAAAAGGGGCGTCAGATTCTTCCATTTCTTCCAACACATCCACCATATTTATGTCTAGTGCTTGGAAGTTAGACTCGGCCATAAGTTTTGCTAATCCTTGCCCCTTAACAAGTTTGGTGGGCCTAATTTCTAAGTCATATTCAAGAATAGTTGCAATCCATTTTCCCCTTTTACCATCAGGGTCTTGACTTAGAATATCTTTGACAATAGCATGAGGAACAAAAGCGATTATGTGAGAGTGTAAAATATAAACCCTAAAGTCCTTTAATGCTTTTACTAATGCTAAGGCTTGTTTTTCCATAATGTTATAATTGAGAGGAGCGTCTCTTAGGGCCCTACTAAAAAATGATATCGGTTGTTCTTGTCCGAGATCATTCTTTTGAAGCAAAACTGCAGCCAATGTATGTTCAGATGCAAAAGAAAAAATGTAAAAGTCTTTGGTAAAATCAGGACTAACCAGTACTGGCGCTTGGGTAAGAGCTTGTTTGACCAGTTCGAATGATTGTTTGGCTGGCAAAGTCCATTTTACACCCACATTCTTCTTAAGCATGTTTGTGATGTTTTTCAATAGCTCAGCAAGGTTGGGAATAAACCTTCTCAAAAAATTTATCTTTCCGATGAAAGATTGCAATTCTTTGAGGCTTCTAGGATGGCTGATTTGCAATATGCCATTTATCCTTGTAGGGTCTATTTTGATTCCCTCTTCTGAAATTATGTGACCAAGAAGTTTCCCTTCTTGGAGTCCAAAGAGGGTCTTCTTGGGATTTAGTGACAAGCCAAATTTCCTACATTTCTCAAAAACCTTCCTTAGGTGAATCAAATGTTCTTCATCAGTTTTTGAGAAAACAGTTATGTCATCAAGGTAGATAATTATAAAATAGCCAATATCTTCATAGAAGGCTATGTCCATGGCCCTTTGGAAGGTGGCCCCTACGTTCATTAATCCGAAATGCATTTTGACATACATAAAAGTTCCCCAAGGCGTGGTGAAAGCAGTTTTGATTTGATCGCTTGGGAAAACTAACACCTGATTGTAACCCGAGAACCCATCTAATAGGGATATTCTTCTTGATCCAACTACCCTTTGAAGTATATGGTCCATCTTAGGTAAAGGGTAGTTGTCTTTTAAAGAGGCTTTGTTTAAATTTCTGAAGTCAATACAGAGCCTGATCTCCCCAGTTTTCTTTCTAACAGAAACTAAGTTTGATACCCATTCCGAAAATCTAATGGGTACTATGATCCCAACGTTGTACATTTTCTCAATTTCTGCCTTAACCGAAGGTAATAAAAGGGGATTTATTCTCCTTAGTTTTTGTTTAAAAGGCTTTTTATTTTCCTTCAAGGGGATTTTATGCTGGATGATGCTGGTATCATATGATTTCAAGTCTTTGTATTCCCAAGCAAACACATCCTTAAATTCTTTAAAAAGCTTTATGTACTATGATTTTATGTGGGCTGGGAGAGTGCTGGATAGCTTGATCATCTTTGGTTCTGCAAGACTGCCTATGTTTTGTTCTTCTACATTTGTCTCCACAGGCTCCATTCTGGGTTCTTTAGCTACATCGTTGAGATCAAACAGGTGTTCTAAAGGTGTGAGACCTCTTGGAATTTTATCATTTTTGCATTGTAAGACTTCTAAGTCTTCTCGGTCTTCATTGTTCACTACCTCTGCTTCAAAAGGATTTTCGCAATGATTTATATCAGCAGGATATGTCATTTCAGCCTCTGGGATTTGTTCAATATACAAGCAGTTTTCTTCATGGCCAGCTTCTGGTGTTGGTATGTTGAAATCATTTTCTGATTTTAAGAAATCACCTATGTGTTTGTCAGATTCGAATACTTGCCAGTGATCTTCGTTATCAGGCACAACAGGTCTGTGTTTCACCTTTATACTGAGTTGTTCATTTATCTCAGGTACTTGGCAATTACCGGCAGTGAAGGCAAGTTCATTTTCTAGATGATTCTGTGCTCTAGGGATAAAAATGAGTTCATATTTTTCGAAAGTCTTTAACAGGTCAAGGGAAGCATTTCGATATTCCCTAAGATTTGGATTCTTGGCTGAGTATTCTCCTTTGATTTGTTTGATGATAAGCTCAGAATCCCCTAAAATGGATATCCTTTGGGCTTCTAATTCTTTAAGCAGTTGTAAGCCTAGGAGAAGTGCTTCATACTCAGCAATATTGTTAGTGCATGGGAAGTCTAATTTGTATGAAAAACTCTGATTTGTGTTTTGAATCTAGACACCTGCCCCTGCACTAGTTTTATTACAGGATCCATCGAAATTTATTGTCCAAAGTATATTTGACTCATTCTCATTTTCTTGTTGCTGTTGATCGTCAACGTTTTGAAGTTTATTCGAGGTGAAATTTGGTGGGTCTATATTTTCTTTACATGGTTGAGTAATTTCATCTTCGTTATAAAAGATAAATGAATCTAAACTTGATTGAATAGAATAGATCGGAGTGTTGTTTGGTTTGTCCATGTTACTCACCATATACTTCATGTGGGCTTCCCTGTATAGTCTTCTATTTTGGTTGAAAACAGGGATGGTGGCATAAGACATGTCCATTTGGAGGCTTCCCTGAAGTTTGGCTCCCCATGATCTTGATAAAAGCATGCCATACTTAGGGGGAATGTCAGCTACCACGATGTCCATTACTAGATTCTTGGCAGGGATCTGAGCTAAGTTAACACATAAATCTTTGATTAAACCCAAACATTTGACTCTACTTGAGTCAAAGGAATACAAATCTTTGTACGGTTTAGTAATTTCTAAGCCTAAGCTTTCCATTACTACTTTGGGCATTAGATTGTGTGAAGCCCCGGAATCTAACATGGCATTGTGTAGAATTTTATCGTGTATGCTCAAACTGACATAGAAGGGAGGGATTGGTCCTTCTTGATATTTTCCTTCAACTTCTGGGCCAAACAACAGCTCAGGTTTGTCGTCTGTCAAGTTTAAGGTGTCAGTATCACTTCCTAAGTTTAAAGCTTTTAAAACTTGGTTTTTGTACACATCTTGGGTTACTAGTTCAGCTAGGGGGATGGTAATCTTAATCTTGGCAATCTCCCCCTCAAGGCTGAAAGGAATAATTGATTTGCTGATATTTACATCTGTTTTTTCAATTAAATTCCTTTCAGCAATTTTACTTTGCTGAACCTGGTTTGGAATGGTAATTGGGATGGTTTTATTGGGACTACTAGCTGAAGTGCTAGGGGTACTTTTTTCAACATTTGGCTGGATTCCCTTGTCTTTGTTTGAGTCTGTTTTCTTGGCCGAAATGTTGGTTTTTTCTGCTGTCTTTTTGGACTGGTTTTCCATGTTCTTCTTGACAGCAATGCTAGTATTCTTATCTTTTGAATTCTCTATACTTCCCTTGCTCCTAAGATCATACTGTTTGTGCACCTCCATGATTGCATTTTCAAAACCCAATCTATAGTCATCAGAATCTTCATAGGTGTTTGTATTTTGATCATTCGAGAAGAAACCTTGTTCTTCCTCGGTGAGGAAAACCTCATCCCCACTGTCTGATCCAATCAAGTTTACATGTGATTCTTCCAATCTTTCCAACTCCCTGTCTTCCTCATATTGATCTACATAGTTCTGTTGAAAGGGAGGTCTGATTTGTTGGTCACTTTCTTTTTGCTTATCCTGATTGTTATCTTTTCTATAATTCTGATTTCTATCTCTGTTTTGATTGTTTTGAAGTGCAGTCTGGCTTTGATTTGCTTGTGCTTTCTTAATTATGCTCATCTCTTTCATCATTTCTTCCAACATTCTCTCCATTTTTGAGCCTGAAGTAGAGGGAGGGGATTCCTCTATGAAAGATACTATTTTCTCAGTTTTCATTCTTGCTCTCTTTTCTATTAAGTTTACTTCCATGGAAAGGGCACCTCTTTGCATATCTTCCAAAGTTGCAAAAACTCTTTCTCTGAGTGAATATGTCATGTCTGGGTCAAACCCTTCAGGAAATTTGTTTAAAGCTGAGCCCTGAGGAGGTTTTAGTTCAGGGGAAAGTGCGTTATACACACTGTTAAATCTGGTACAATAAGCTTGTACACTTTCCCTAGGGTTCCTATGGAGATTGTTATAATCAACAAGGACTTGGAGAGGATTTTTTCTCACTTCCCACTTGTTTAAGAATGTTTGATGGAAGCCTTGGAGGTCATTTATACTACGGGGGGCTAAACCTTTAAACCATTTTCTTACTTCTCCCCCTAAGCTCTGAGCAAACAGTCTGAGTTTGATAGAATCATCATCAATTTCATTTCGATCAAAATAGTCATTCATCTTATCCACATGTTGTGATGCAGTTGTAGCATTATTAGCATCATATAATGGAATTTTGGACTGATAGTCCTATGGAAGATTGACTAGTGGTATATTAAGGGCTAAGGGAGCATACCATGCTGCCATGATATGTGGTGGGGGTGGATTAACAAGTGGTGGATTAACAAGAATGGTATTTGGCTGAAGTGGAGTGCTTTGAACAATGGATGAATGGTGTACAGAAGTGGATGGAACAACAGCAGATTGCTGAGCTGATTTTGAATGAGAGACACCTAGGTTAAAAAGAAAATGTGGATCAAGAGGTGTTGATTCTCTATCAGGATATTCACTTGTTTCCGGGGATGAAAGTGAAGACTCAGGATTTATCTGAATTATATCATCAAATGACCTAGTTCTAAATGGGTTTACTAAGTCAACTTGTGATTGTTGTAGAGCTAAAAGATTTTCAGGAACTGAATTAGCTCTCAAGGGTGATCTGAAAACAGTTGAAAATTTAACCTTAGGAGACTTCCAAAGGATACTTTCTGGGTCATCAACTATCTCAAGTGGATCGGGGTCAGGATGGGCTCTAGTATAAATCTTCCTAGAAGCCACTATGCCGTAATTTGAGATCCAAATGACAGGAAAAGTTCAACCAAGTATGACAATCTTTGAGAGGTTAACTGATCTGTTTACACAAATTTTGATCTTACAATCCTCTAACTGGATTAGGAAACTATATAATGGTAAGGGTTCTTTCCAGTGGAGTCTTTAAGGTATGCTTAGGATTATGGAGTCGCCAGGTGGAAGCTTTTTAGCTCTTAAGGAGGTAAAAGGTTTTATGGTCCACCACCATGTTTATTATGAAGCCAAACTTGAAATATTTTGGGTTTTTCTGAGTTTATTTTGTTTTTATAGGTTAAGAGAGCGTTCTAAGTCTGATTTTGCACTTAGCTAAGGTGTTCAAACAAACAGAGTTGCTCTTATGGCTTGGTAACTGGTTCCTTCAAGGTTTGATAAGGATTTAAAGGAATCCTAAGGGTTACTTAGTTTGTCACTGATTCAAAGAGTCCTATCATGATTGCCATTATGTTAGGCAATGCTTGAAGAAAGTTACTTATGTTATACTGGACCTAAAGCTGAAGGAAAGGTTTCGCAAACCTCTAATTCTCAGCAGGTCCCACCGTGATCGCCATTATGTTGGTATCCCGTGTTTTGACAGTTTGGAAAATCAAAAGACAAGGCAACATCAGAACCAATCTTTAGAGTTTCAGGATCTAGTCCTCCTGTTCTCAGAGAGGGATCTCTCAAATATTTGTTTGCAAAGGTTTATCTTGTTTGCTTTGGTTATGGATTTTAGACTAGTTATTACGTGCAGATGTTTGTTTGGTTGGGTTGAGTTGATACAGCAGAATATTAAAGGTCTAGGAAAGATAGACAGAAAGAGGAAACATCCGATTCATTGGGCAATGGAGTCAAAATAAGGTTATGATAAACTCTTCAAGGGATATGGGATATCAAAGGGCAAATCTAACTTGGCCACAGGATCCTTTGTTTTGGAATGAGATGGACATTAATGATTTGGGAAAAAGAAATTTAATTCTCAACAAAGGGAACTTGAAAAACATGACTTATCAATAAAGAGATATTTGATAGACATGGCTAACCATAAATTCTACAAACATTCTTTAAGCAAATAATGATTTCAAGACAACTTCTAAAATGAGATCTAAGATTCGGGGAACACCCTATTTCCTCAAAGATCTTATTTTAAAGGATTTAGAAAACATAAAAGATTTACTGATAGTTGCATTCATAGAAGAGGGAACACCTAAATAACATCTGTGTTTGCAACTATAAAGACCTTCAAAACAATTGTTTAAGCAGGAGCAAAGGGTAAGATCAAAACCGACCTCTTTGGTTAACTTAAGACAATGGTACTTCAAAGGGGGACTTCAATAACAGCTTTCAAGTGATAGTAGACAAGCAGGGAAAACCATAAATCATGCTAAAACCAACTGTTTGAGCTATCAAGGAAATAAACAAGCATGAAGACTAAAGAGAAGTTTTAAAGCCTCTAAAATACTTCAGCAGAAGACAACATAAAACAGTGAAGGGTGAACAGGTCTAAGGTGCTTCCAGGAGTCATTTCTTAGCCTAAAACTTTCAGCCTACTGTAGTAAGAAATTATGGAACATAATGAAAACAAGGAAAAGACATTTAACAGTTCAGAGCACTTCACCAACAACCAAGCTCATGGATCAAATGATAGAGCCTTCTCAGGAACAGACATGCAACGGCATCATCAAGACATCCAAGACTCCAAATTATTTTCAACTTCAACAGACTTGTATATTTATTTCAGAGAGTTTTGATATTACAACTTGTGATCAAACAGCAACCAAACTTCTCATCTTATGCAGAAGTACTTATAGGAAGAT
Source organism: Pinus albicaulis (assembly GCA_034641835.2). Classification (NCBI taxonomy): domain Eukaryota; kingdom Viridiplantae; phylum Streptophyta; class Pinopsida; order Pinales; family Pinaceae; genus Pinus; species Pinus albicaulis. The sequence goes on along the minus strand of CM076583.1, from coordinate 117,157,638 downwards.
GAGGAGGTGAGAACTAACAAAAATATCTCGTGAACCATTAATACAGATTAAATGACTTCTCGGTCTCTTGAAGGGTTCGATGGAGAAGTGTACAGGTGGATCACTGTATTAATGTTTTACAATTAATATCAAAGCTCGGTGGGAGCTTTATTTGACTTTGAGGCTCTATGTTCTGTCTGGAGAAACTCTGCAGCTATTTTCTATTACACTCCTTTGGCAGAATTAACTTCTTGGCAGCGCTGGAGGCAGATATTTCCTGAATCAATAACTTCGGCCTCTGTTTTGAATGGTTTGAGGCGACAGGTGGCTCTTTGTAGTAGCTGAGGAATCAATTCGCCTCAGTTGAAGCGGTGGAAACCTTTCTGTCAGCGAAACACTTATGATTTTCTTTAAACTGTGTTTTGAGTTGGGGGTTAGGCTTTTGATAACCGTCTTAGCCATAATCCCCATAAAAATGTCTTCAATCTCCGCTCTGTGGTGCTTTGTTTTAAAACTTATACTCTTTAACTGTTTTTGATAAAACAGTGTCTTGTTGATGTGCAGGGGCAGCACAGGCCATTTACGTGTTATCAACGCTCATGAAACGCTGATAAATCACTAGATTCAAACCTGCGAATGGTTCTGTTTAATAGCCCGAAGGCGCAGGAAACGTCTCTCCCGGTCTTGGCCTTTCTTCATAACATAATGGAAAACCATAGAAATGCCTGCAAAACATAAAACAATTAAGAAATCTTGCGGAAATAGGTTTAAACTGCTTCAGATGGCGGGGGAGGAGCGTAGCCGTTGGATAAAAATATCTAACGGTGGAGATCAGCGCAAAACAGGAAAAGGAGAGCGGGGAGAAGAAATAAGGCGGGGTGGTTTTGGACCGTCCGATCTGGACACGTGGACGGTCTAGATCTAATCGGAGGATCGCAATTGGAGGGGAGGAACAAAACGCATGCGATTAAAACACTGCGATTGAAACTTTGCGATTGAGCGCTGTCCGTCCGATCATCAGGGAGATGGGCGGCCCAGATTTAATCGGAGGATGGTGGAAAGGGCTTGCGATCAGCGATCGGGAGACCAGTGCGATCAAGCGATGACCGTTGGATGAGCGGGAAATGAACGGACAGGATGTAATCGAAGGGATCGTAATCGGAGGTCGCAGAGATGGGCATGCGATTGCACAATAGGGGAAAGTTACGATGCGATTTTTCGCGGACCGTTGGATCGAAGGACTAGATCAACGGTCAGGATTGCTTCGACCTACGTACCGGCGGAAAAACCTTAAAACATATGAAAACCAAAGTTTTTAGCAATAAAAACAAGTTATAATGGATCGGGCTGAAAATATATAGGTAAAGGGAAAAGGCGCCCGATTGCGAGGCCGGTGGTTTTCACGGAATGTAATATGCCCGGGAGTATCAAGACAAGGGCCAATCGCAATCGGGCCGTTGAGCCTGGTCTTTCCGATCAACCCATTGTGTTGTTTCCGATTGCGATTGCGAGATCAGCTCTTTTCAATCAACCCATTTATATTTATCACGTGATTTTAAGTTTTTGACTTAAAACTTCGGAAAGTGGGTTTTGGGCTTACAAAGGAAAAAATTGATCGGAGAGGGATTTTTCAATGGTTTAGCGCCCGATTGCGGGCTCTATGGTTATATGAGGAAATAATATGATCGGGGGTTTTATATGAAAAGGCTAATCGCAATCGGAGTTTCGTAATGGTTCAAAGACATGCACCCTTGGATATTTGCGATGCGATTAGCACCGAAAAGCTTTGGCGTTTGGTTTTGACACATGGGCATGTGGGGGGAAGTGGTTTAGGACTTAGCCCAAGGGGCTTAGGTCCAAAAAACTTGTTTTTTATGAAAATTTTCAAGGTTTTTTAAATGGATTTGGGGGTTTCGGCACAGCTCAAAAGAAGTTTTAAACCATGTCAGGAAGATTTTCACGAATGGAGGGAAGAACTTATGAAAAGTAGAGGAATAAAATGGAGAAAAAAGGGGAAGAAAATGATGGTTTCTTCAGCAGTTTGTTATACGAAATCAGCAGAAGTTTCTGAGTATAAAATGGGATAGCAAATGAGGATTTGGGACAGAGGCATGAGGCCTTAAAGAGACTTCAAGAGGCCAACAATTTTAGTGATAAAATTTGTTCCTTGGAGACTCAAAAGATCTTAGCCACCTTTTGGTATAACAAAATATTATAGGTGACTAACAACATAAAACAGATAAACACAAAGATTTTCCCCTGGATCCCAAATCGGGATGAACAGCTTGATTTTTCATTATATTCCTTTTAGTGTTACAACACATATATATACATGCCGAAGCATACATAAACCCCAATCCATTAACCCTGGATTAGAACATAACCGTAGTTCCCTTGACCGGATCTACAAAATACTAGGGGCCAAAAACCATCGTACCCCAAAACCATGTGCAAACCTAAGCACAAAACCATGGGCGGATCCACCCATCGAAAAATAAGGACCAAAAAAAATTTTCCGGGGCGCTGCCCTGAACCCTGACAAGGGGGGCTACCCCCCCCCACGCGTGACTAAATACGTAAGAATTTGAAGCCCAATAACATTCTCATACTTGTTGTTTTTTTCTTTCAACGAGGGGACAAGAGAGGCGAGTCATTGGCCCAATTCTTCAACACCCATTGTTTCTCTACACCAAGAGAACTTCTGAGTGCTCACAGACTTTGTCAATGCATCTGCAACATTCTTCAAAGTGTCCACCTTTACGAGTAACACCCTTTTAGCCTCAACCATATCTCTAACAAAGTGATATTGAACATCAATGTGCTTTGTCTTTGAATGATAAGCAGGGTTCTTAGCCAAGAAAATTGCACTTTGGATATCATAGTCTATCCTTATAGCTTGATGTACCAACCCCATACTTGAACACAATCTATGCAACCAAACTGCTTCCTTGCTTGCATGAGTGGCTGCTATGTATTCTGCCTCTGTAGTTAGATCGGAAACGGGCTGTCTTTACTCATCCAGCGCGCACCTCCAAATAGGCTAAACACATACCCACTTGTAGATATTCTTTAGAATCCAGATATTGACCAGTCTGCATCAACAAAACCCATGAATGTCAACACTCTTACCAATCTGGTCTTTCCAGTGCTTACAACCATAATCACTAGTGTCACGCAAATATGAGCAACCACTTCTTCTTTGGCTCAAATGCATCCCTTTTACAGTTTGTTGAAACATTACACTAGCTCTCCCCATTGCATGTGCAATGTCTAGTCTAGTAAATACCATTGCATACATAAGGCTACCCACTACACTTGCATATGGAACATGGGACATATCCTCCTCTTCTTCTTGTGTCTTGGGACATTGTTCAGCAGACAACTTTACACCTACAGGAATCGGAACATTCATTGGTTTACTATCCTGCATATTGAACCTCTACAATATAGTCTCAACATTCATACATTGGGGTTCCCATGTTTTGGCCAGATTGGCAAGACCAAAAGATGAGACAACATCAGAACCACTTTGGGGCCCTAGGATCTAGCCCTCCTGGACCCGGAGAGGGATCTCTCCAAATAGAGCAAAGAATGATATATCTTTGAAGCTTGAATTGAGATGTTAGGCTAGTTATGAAGCACAGAGGGGGGTTTTAAATGGTTTGGTTGAAGGGTTGCTGGGTTGGTTAAGAGATCATGGACTGGGAAAGCAATGGAAAGAAAGGAACAAAGCAGCAGGCTGTTTCAGCAAAGAGGATAGGCCGAGACAGTGCCATCCATTGGGCTATGGAGTCATGATAGGAAAATTACTTGCATCCACTAGCCAAGGCTTCCAAAGGGCAAGTCATCTACACTAAAGGATCTTTTAGATAGATGATGGGATGGAACATTAAGGAGGGAAGTGAAAGAAGGAGAAACAACCAATTTTTTGTCTATAGATCAGGTCAGAGGTCATTTAACTCCAGACCTGCTTGGACATACTCAAAGGCAGCTCTCAAAGAGACAAAGGGGCTGCTTATAGATCAGACCAGAGGTCATTTAACTCCAGGTCTGCTTTAGCAACTCCCAGGGAAAAACAGAGATAAGATTACAAAGAAACATCTAAGAAGCAAACCCCCAAGTTCATACATCAGCCAGCAGGCAATAACATCCGCTGCACTGGTTAAACCCGTGAACCCACTCTTAGACAGCACATAGGGCAGAAAACATAAAGGTAGGGAGAGCAGACAGCATAGGGCACCTAACAAGGGTGAATCCTATACCATTATTCTGATGCCTACTAGAAGAACATGAAACAATATGGAAATGTAATAAACAGAGTAAGAAAACATCACCTATAGTAATAGACCAGGATCCTGTGAAAAGTGCTTTGATTAATTTATGCAAAACTAGTCATGTACAATAAGCTCAATGGCTGTTACAGTCCAGACTTCTCCTCCCAGCCTATTACATACAAACTACTCTGCTATTCCCTCCCACGACTGTTCTAACAGTCAAACTGAATCCCTCTAACAGCAGATGCCCAGCAAGGCAACAACAACCTTTTCAATATGTTCTCGGGGATCTCTTATAGGAGAAGAGGAAGAAGCAGTGGTAGGATATACAATGAATGAATCTCATTAAGATAGAATCGGCGGAAGTGTTCACGCCCATACCACTTAATGGCAAAATGTAGCGCTGTGTGTACTCTGTAGACTGGGTCAGAGATCTCTGTCAGGTCGATTTTGACCTCGGATATTTCTTTTTGGGGTCCTTTCTGGTGCTTGGAGCTCTGTGCCGCCATTCTGGAATAAATGAACTGGATGAAAGTCTGCAAGGCCGCTCCATACCTCCGTAACTGCTGCCTGACTGTCTTAAATGGGTCTCAGACAGTGCAATTAATCTTTTCAGGGCTCGAGGAGGCATGGTGACTTCATGTAGGAAGGTGCACATCTGGAGAAGAGTACTCTGCTGTTAGGTGGCGCAGTTATGACCTACTGGTGCGCTCTTAGTCTTCGAACTGAGCTTCAATCCTTTGAATGCGGGGTTAACGTTTGATTATGTCAACAACAGGTGTTAACCCCTTGAAACCTTCAGCTGATCTGCTGGCAATGCTGAGAAAACCTCTATGTGACCTCTGCATAATGAAATAAACTTATTACAGAGCCCGGGCAGTGGTGGCGGAGGAATTGCTGCGAAGGCGGTGAAATGGTGGCGGGACAATGGAGAAACAATAAAAAGTGGCGGAGAAATGATCACATAGCGTGAAAACTCAAATGCCACCACTGGAGCGATTTACATAGGAAAACATGGAAAAACAATGGAGTGAAGCGGTGGATGTGGGACCTAGCGGAGGCGGAGGGCGATTAAACATGAGCCGTCAGATCCGAGAGGAGACGGACGGCGGAGATGCAATCGGAGGATCGCAATCGCAAGGGCACAAAAAGGAGACACTCACAAACTTTCGATTGCGATCGAAAGGGGAGAGCGATATCCGTTGGATCGTGAAACAAACGAACGGACGAGATCAAATCGGAGGACGGAGGGAAGGGGTTGCGATTGCGATCGGAGTGCAGGACGCGATTGAGCGCTGACCGTTGGATCTGGGACACAGATCAACGGTTCCCATTCAATTGGCGGGAAATGGAGAGGGGCGACGGGCGATGATGCGATCAGCGCAGAGCCGTTGGATCGACCGGGAGACGGACGGCTACGATTAAATCGGGAGACGGAGGAAAGGACTTGCGACTGCGATCGGAGGGGAAATGCGATTGAGCGCTGGCCGTCGATCTGGAAGAGGAACGGAAGGCGGAGATGAAATCGGAAGGGCAGCGCGATCGGGAGAGGACTTGTGATCGGGAATTGCGATGACCGTCGGATCTGCGAGAGGATGGACGGTCAGGATGAAATCGGAGCATCGCAATCAGAGTGGCACAGAGAAGACTTGCAATTGCGATCGGAGGTCGGGATGCGATTGAGCGCTGACCGTTGGATCCAACCGACAGATCAACGGTGCACGCTCAATCGGAGGGAGAGTGCAATCGGGGGTCGCAACATAAAACATGCGATTGGCGAATGGCTTGCGATTAGCGCTCAGCCGTTGATCTGGGGATCGGATCAACGGTGCGGAACAGATCGGGGACTTAACGCTGTAACCCAATCGCATCAGGGATTTTCAATGTTACACAGGGGTTTGCCTCCCGCCGATCTTCCGATTGCGATTGGTGCTCGGGACTTAAGCGCTTGGTCCCAGCGCACGGGCACATGTGGGGAAGTGGTTAAGGGGAAGGGGCTAGGCCTTAGAATAAGGTCGGAAAGTGGGTTTTTAGCCCCTTTTAATGGATTTTGAAGGTGAAGGAGGGGAACGATAGAGGGGAAAAGGGGGAAGAAAGCTAAAAAAAGGGTAGGGGAAGAAATTAAATGGGATTTTGGGAGGTTTTGGGGGGTAAAAAGGGAAATAGAAGGGGAATAAAAGGGGGATAAAATGGAGGCTAATTGGGGGTGAAATAAGAAGGGAAAAAGGGGCCTTTGGGAATTTCTTCACAAACAGAGAGGCCTTAAAAGGGAAATCAGCAGAGGGGATTTGATCAAAGGATAAAAGGCACACGGAGGCTTCAAGGAGACTATGTTTTCAGAGGAAATGCATTCCTTGAAGACTCAAAAACAATTTAGCCCCCTATTTGCTTGTCAAAAATTTCATAGGGGGGCTAACAGTGGCTCCACATGGGGATGGTTTCTTCTTGAAGGAGCTAAGAAACCAGAAATTGATCTCTTGGTGTAGGCCAGGTGCCTGCTGCTTGAACCATCCTTTTCTCTCCTTGATCAGCTGGCACAGACTATGAAGACAACATATCAGCAATAAAATTCTCCCACACAACTACCTACCCACACTATAGTTCTAACATTTTTTCTTCTTGGGTGCATTTGGACTTGCAGACCCTTTACATCATCAATATTTACAAACAGGAAAGAATAAACCTATTCTACTTCTACCCTTATTACTCCATGAGACCAGATTAAAATGTTTGCCTCATCTATTTCTCTACCTAATCTACTACCTGCTAGGATTAGAATGTCTAGGAGGTTTCTTCTCTACCTTCTAAGACAGAAATTTGAAGGACTAATCTACTTGCTCATAGACTGAGCTTTATTGAGCTTCCTACCTACCCTACTCTAACTGGAATATTTACAATCTAGCTTACAAACATGGTCTTCCAATGCAACCAGTCCACCAAATGATCCCATGGCTGGTCCTTCTTGCTCAACTCCTTGAGCGTGCTGGATAGGCAGGGCAGCTCCCACTCTTTTTGTTCAATAACAGTAGCTTTGAAAAATTTGCTTCCTGTCTGCAACATGCTGCTCAAAAAGACCTTTGATCCTTCTTCAAATGTTTGCAGGAAAAATGCATAAGGATCATGATAAGATACCTGGTTGTGAATGTCTGGCAGCTTGGCTTCGACCAGGATCCCTTCTTCTTCCACTGGATCAAGAAGAAGACTCTCTTGAGAGAGAGAATCTCCCTCATCTTCTGAACTGGAGGACTCATCGTATATTGCAGCTGAGTCCTCTTGGAGCTCCGATATGTTCTTCTCTAAGGTGCAGGGCTTCGTGAAAAGATCCAAGTATTCTTGAGTAGGGGCTTGTTCTATTTCCTCCTCTTTTTCAAGAGAAAGCTCATTATTCACATCCTGCTCAAGAATCTCTTCTTTGTTTTCCCCTTCATCATCTAAGATGAAACGCTGCTAACCTCCAACCAAGTGAAAACCATTACTGATGAGTTGTAATGGAGTGAAGCAAAAATCTAGAGATCCTTCACCCTCTTCTGCACTCTCAAAGCTTTCTTCATCAATATCATAAATAGCCGGCATTGGCTCATTACTCTCTGGAAGTGAAAAGGATTGACTCTCCTCCCATAAATCTACTAATGATGACCCTACCAGATCTTCTTCTATTTGGAGAACATCATCATCAGATAGGTCAAAGATAGGGGAGTCATGAATGTAAGTAATGCTACCAACCGGACATACTGGACCGTCAGTAGATTTTTCTTCACTCTGATTTACATTTGAGCCTTCCAACTCTGTACAATTGAGCTCATCAGATGAATGGGCAGGGATGTCTGATTTGTAAAAAAATTCAGAGGCTGGCTGTCTATTGATGATCTGGTCTATTTCCTTTTCTGTCAAAGGGGAGGATGATCTTGTGTCCCTTTGTGCAGAAGTGCAGCAGCTCTCTGTTCCCTTTGAAGACTGGCTTTGAGGCTGGATGTCATCTTGAGCCTCAACTATAAGGAATGATGAATCGGCAACTGAGTTTTCAGGAATATCTTGAAAAAATTCCGCAGTCTCTTGATTGTTTCTTCCTCAGCCGATTCATCTGTGTTCTTGTGATAGCTAGGATGCATATGAAATTCTTGAATGGCCGCCAACAGATCTTTAGAATGCATATTAACCAAATCCTCATCAATATCTAACAGGTACTGTATGATATTCTGAGATTGATCACAACAGTCCCATGATAAGGATGGAGAGTTTCCTTTATAGTTTCTGTAAAATACTTGGTGCATGTCCTTTAAGGAAAACAAACTCCGAGGTTCTAACCATTCATACCAGACCCTAGCCTTTCCTTCTAGTGTTGCCATGAACATTTTCATTAGGCAGTCTTCATGCCATTCAACTTTAAATTTCCACACATGTATATGAAACTTGATGAGATGTAGCAAGGGGTCCTCAGCGTCTTCACCCTGAAAGGTAGGGAGGTTTTTCAACCAGTCCACTTCAGGCATTTTGTGTGGAAATCCAGGGATATGCTCCCTGCTCATTGGGGCATATCTTCTCTGTATGCGTGGAAGCATGTTTGTAAATCAGAAAGAGGTCACTGTATCTTCACAACCAGTTCAGAGTCTTCCACCAGTGGAGTCATTTGGTCTTTGGATCATAGGGAGTGTGGAGTCGCCAGGTGGATGATTATGAATGTTTGGAGTAGGATGCTGTCCACCATCAGCAATTAGAAGCCAATCTAGATGCAACGCGGTCCCTTCCCCAGTGGAGTCGCCATTATGTTGGTGACGACAATGGGAAATAGACCAACTATCAGCGGTTCTTGACTCTCAGATTCGTCCCCAGTATGGTCGCCATTATGTTGGTGTTCCCATGTTTTGGCCAGATTGGCAAGACCAAAAGATGAGACAACATCAGAACCACTTTGGGGCCCTAGGATCTAGCCCTCCTGGACCCGGAGAGGGATCTCTCCAAATAGAGCAAAGAATGATATATCTTTGAGGCTCAAGATGAAATATTAGGCTATTTATGAAGCACAAAGGGGGGTTTAAATGATTTGGTTGAAGGGTTGCTGGGTTGGTTAAGAGATCATGGACTGGGAAAGCAATGGAAAGAAAGGAACAAAACAGCAGGCTGTTTCAGCAAAGAGGATAGGCCAAGACAGTGCCATCCATTGGGCTATGGAGTCATGAAAGGAAATTACATGCAACAACTAGCCAAGGCTTCCAAAGGGCAAGTCATCTACACTAAAGGATCTTTTAGGCAGATGATGGAATGGAACATTAAGGAGGGAAAGTGGAAGAAGGAAAGACAACCAAATTTCTGTCTATAGATCAGGTCAGAGGTCATTTAACTCCAGACCTGCTTGGACATACTCTAAGGCAACTCTCAAAGAGACAAAGGGGTTGCTTATAGATCAGACCAGAGGTCATTTAACTCCAGGTCTGCTTTAGCAACTCCAAGGGAAAAATAGAGATAAGATTACAAAGAAACATCTAAGAAGCAAACCCCCAAGTTCATACATCAGCCAGCAGGCAATAACATCCGCTGCACTGGTTAAACCCGTGAACCCGCTCTTAGACAACACATAGGGCGGAAAACATAAAGGTAGGGAGAGCAGACAGCATAGGGCACCTAACAAGGGTGAATCCTATACCATTATTCTGATGCCTACCAGAAGAACATGAAACAATATGGAAATGTAGTAAACAGAGTAAGAAAACATCACCTATAGTAATAGACCAGGATCCTGTGAAATGTGCTTTGATTAATTGATGCAAAACCAGTCATGTACAATATGGCTCAATGGCTAATACAGTCCCAACTTCTCCTCCCAGCCTATTACATACAAACTACTCTACAACTTCCTCCCAAGGCTTTTCTAACAGTCAAACTGAATCCCTCTAACAGCAGATGCCCAGCAAGGCAACAACAACCTTTTCAATATGTTCTCGGGGATCTCTTATAGGAGAAGAGGAAGAAGCAGTGGTAGGATATACAATGAATGAATCTCATTAAGACAGAATCAACGGAAGTGTTCACGCCCATACCACTTAATGGAAAAATGTAGCACTGTGTGTACTGTGTAGACTGGTTCGGAGATCTCTGTCAGGTCGATTTTGACCTCAGATATTTCTTTTTGGGGTCCTTTCTGGTGCTTGGAGCTCTGTGCCACCATTCTGGAATAAATGAACTGGATGAAAGTCTGCAAGGCCGCTCCATACCTCCGTAACTGCTGCCTGACTGTCTTAAATGGGTCTCAGATAGTGCAATTAATCTTTTCAGGGCTCGAGGAGGCATGGTGACTTCTTGTAGGAAGGTGCACATCTGGAGAAGAGTACTCTACTGTTAGGTGGCGTAGTTATGGCCTGCTGGTGCGCTCTTAGTCTTCGAACTGAGCTTCAATCCTTTGAATGCGAGGTTAACGTTTGATTATGTCAACAACAGGTGTTAACCCCTTGAAACCTTCAGCTGATCTGCTGGCAATGATGAGAAAACCGCTATGTGACCTCTCCATAATGAAATAAACTTATTATAGAGCACGGGCAGTGGTGGCAGAGGAATTGCTGCGAAGGCGGTGAAATGGTGGCGGGACAGTGGAGAAACAATGAAAAGTGGCGGAGAAATGATCACATAGCGTGAAAACTCAAATGCCACCACTGGAGCGATTTACATAGGAAAACATGGAAAAATAATAGAGTGAAGCGGTGGATGTGGGACCCAGCGGAGGCGGAGGGCGATTAAACCTGAGCCATCAGATCTGGGAGGAGACGGATGGCAGAGATGCAATCGGAGGATCGCAATCGCAAGGGCACAAAAAGGAGACACTCACAAACTTCCGATTGCGATCGACAGGGGAGAGAGATAACCGTTGGATCGTGAAACAAACGAACGGACGAGATCACATCGGAGGACGGAGGGAAGGGGTTGCGATTGCGATCGGAGGTCAGGACGCGATTGAGCGCTGACTGTTGGATCTGGGACACAGATCAACGGTTCCCATTCAATCGGCGGGAAATGGAGAGGGGCGACGGGCGATGATGCGATCGCAGCCGTTGGATCGACCTAGAGATCGTAACGCGATGGCACAACTCAGAGATGGAAGAAAGGACTTGCGACTCTGCGATGGGAGGGGAAATGCGATGAGCGCTGGCCGTCGATCCGGGAGGAGGAACTACCCGCGGATATGAAATCTACAAGGGCCGCGACGGGGAGAGGAATTGGGGATCGGAGTTGCGATGACCGTCGGATCTCGCGAGAGGATGGACTACGAGATGAACGAGCATCGCAATTGGAGTGGCACGGAAGACTTGCGATTGCGACCTGAGGCGGATGCGGCTGAGCACTGACCGTCCGATCCAACCTACAGATCAACGGATCTGCGCGCTCAATCGAGGGAGAGTGAAATCGGGGGTCGCAACATAAACACAGCATGCGATTGCGAGGGCTTGCGATTAGCGCCGCCCGCGATATGGGGATCGAATCAACGTGTGGAACGACGGGGACTTAACGTTGTAACCGACCCGCATCGGGGATTTTCAATGTTACACAGGGGTTTGCCTCCCGCCGATCTTCCGATTGCGATTGGCGCTCGGGACTTAAGCGCTTGGTCCCAGCGCACGGGCACATGTGGGGAAGTGGTTAAGGGGAAGGGGCTAGGCCTTAGAATAAGGTCGGAAAGTGGGTTTTTAGCCCCTTTTAATGGATTTTGAATGTGAAGGAGGGGAACGATAGAGGGGAAAAGGGGGAAGAAAGCTAAACAAAGGGTAGGGGAAGAAATTAAATGGGATTTTGGGAGGGTTTGGGAGGTAAATGGGGAAATAGAAGGGGAGAAAAGGGGGGAATAAAAAGAGGTTAAATGAGGGAAAAATAAATGGGAGAGGAGGCCTTTGGGCATTTCTTCACATAACAGAGAGGCTTTAAAAGGGGAACCAGCAGAGTGGATTTGATCAAAGGATAAAAGACACAAAGAGGCTTCAAGGAGACTGTGTTTTCAGAGGAAATGCATTCCTTGAAGACTCAAAAATAATTTAGCCCCCTAT